>AWOL01S0080037.1:0-34520 GCA_000715115.1 Nicotiana otophora | reverse complement strand
TATATATATATATATATATATATATACACAAACACATCGAGGGAGGAATGTATGATATCATTCATTAGAGTCAAAGAACTACGGGACTCAAGCTTTTTCCTCTCCACGGGACCAAGAAATGAGTTTAACCACACATCGGCTTATCCAGATTTCTTTAAAAGATTACCACCATCGGGGACTTCAATTAAAACTTTCTTCATACCCCGTATGCCACTAGAAGGTTCAACTTCTTCGCAAGAAATAGCTTCGGGGGAAGCAATTGGGTGATTGTAGGCAGGGAAGCAGGAGGATTGACAGTAGGGGCAACAAATGTTATCGGAAGAGAGGCAAATGGAGGCTCTTCTGAGATGGGACCAAATTATTCTTCGCCCTCAAATCCCAAGGCAAAGAGTCTATTAATGGGACTTTAGAGGGGATGATCAAAATTACCAACATCTTCATCAGAGATGTCTAAGTGGACACTCTCTAGCTCATCAATGAGGCTAAAAGAAACTAAACTTGGAGTGGGGTCTTGAGAGACATGGGTTTATCATATGAGACCATGTGCCTTCTAACTCGTAGTTTCCTCACCAAGGAACCTTCTTCAGTATCCCCTTCATCTTCAGAGTCACAGGCTTCAGCCTTCTTCCTTTTGGAGGAAGACACACTTAAAATCAGCTCTTGTGCATAGCTTACGGAAAGCCTAGCAGAAAGAACAAAAGCAGGGCTGATACCACGACTGGCAAACCCTAAAAAAGGGAAAAGTATATGTATCAAAAGAAAGGAATGAACGAAGAGTAGGAGAACCATGAGGATAAACAATTATCGTGGGTCTTCACTTTCCATCCAAATTTCCGTGAGAGAAATTTCCAAGATCTCTTATCCATGGGAGCTGCGGTCAACATTTTTTCTACCCAATCACGAAAGTCAGAAATTTCTTCCAAGACTTCCATGGTTGCTGAAACATGAAGACACGCTCATATAAAGAAAATTAA
Source organism: Nicotiana otophora (assembly GCA_000715115.1). Taxonomy (NCBI): domain Eukaryota; kingdom Viridiplantae; phylum Streptophyta; class Magnoliopsida; order Solanales; family Solanaceae; genus Nicotiana; species Nicotiana otophora. Next base: position 33,546 of record AWOL01S0080037.1, on the reverse strand, counting down.
AGTGTCAAGGAAAGCAAAGAAATAAGAGGAAAAATACTTATGTGCAAAGTTTCACTTTTCAGGGAAGGGCATGTTCTCATCACCAATTAACCCACGAGTGAGGGCGGAAACAAATCGAGCATACCAGCCACTGTCACAGTCATCCTCGGGGATGACTAAAACCCTTTTACTTCTAGCCACGAGGGAAAAAACACCTTCACGGAAAAGTTTCGGAGAATACAAGTGGAGAAAATGACGGAAGGTAAAAGGGGCAGAAACTAAGCCTGATAAATAGAGAAGGCAAGCAACTGCTCTCCACATGATTGGACCTATTTGTCCAAGGCAAATATTGAAATAATGGCAAAATTCGATAATCACAGGATCAATGAGAGGAGTAAACCCTTAAGTAAAGGGATAAGTATAAACAAAGTAATAACCTTCGTGGTAAGAGGTGATTCTTTGATTAGCACTAGGAGTCATTACTGGAAAATCAGGTTTCCGGTGGCATTCATGTCGAACCAATAAAAGAAGTCCTGGAGTAATCAAGCTAGTGTAATGATCAGCAGAGTTAAGAAATATTATGGAAGAAACCTATTTTTTTATAGCTTCATGATCTGATACGAAAGAAAACTCTTGTGGGACAATCTCAGAAATAATAGGTTCTCGCATGGGTTCGTTCTGATTTCTCCCTCTAGAGGAAGATCTAATAGTTAAGGGAGTTTTAGCCCTAGAAGAAAATGGCTTAGCAGTACTACTTTGAGGGGTAGAACTATGAGTGGACAACGAACCTAAACTACGTAGTCTACCACCTCTCCTACTCCTGGAAGGGACAATAGAGGGATGAAGTTCATCAACGATCACTAATTTGTGTAGGTACGATGACGAAGAAGGATTTAATGAATGAGAAGACATCTTTAATGGAGGAAATACAGGAAAAAGATGAAGAACTACAAGAGAAGTTAGGAAGATGAATGTAAGGAAGAAGAAAGGGGAAAGAAACCGTCATCAGAGTTGGTCATTAGGAACTGCCATCATGGAAAAGTCACTTTGTGACTGTTGCAACCGCAGAAAAACTGCAGAACCAATTACAATGGGACACGTGTCTTGAGTATTAAATAGACATGTAACGACCTGACCGGTCGTTTAGAGAGTTGTAGCTATGTTCAGCCATTTACTGCTCATCCCCTGCTTAATTATTGTTATATGACTTGTCGGGGTAGTTGGTTCGAGTCCGGAGAGGTTTCAGAATGAGTTTAGACACTTTAGTCTCTAGGGTTGAAACTTAAGTTGAAAAGTTGACCAGATGTGAATTATATGTAAATGGCTCCGAAATGGAGTTTGATGGTTCCTTTAGCTCAGTTGGGTAATTTTGGACTTAGGAGCGTGTCCTTATAGTGATTTGGAGGTCCATAGTTGAATTAGACTTGAAATGGAGAAAGTTGGAATATTAGAAGCTTTGGAAAATTAGAAGTTTGAAAGAGGGTTGACTTTATGGTTATCGGGCTCGGACTTTGATTCCGAGAGTTGGAGTAGGCCCGTTGTGTCATTTGTGACTTGTGTGCAGAATTTGAGGTCAATCAGACTTGATTTGATAGGTTTCGGCGTCGAATGTAGAAGTTTGAAGTTCATAAGTGCATTAGGCTTGAATCGATGCGCGATTCGTGGTTTTAGCATTGTTTGATGTAATTTGAAGGCTTGATTAAGTTTGTATCGTGTTTTAGGACTTGTTGGTATATTTGGTTGAGGTCCCAGGGGACCTCGGGTGGAGTTCGGATAGTTAAAGGATCAAGTTGGGAAGTTGAGAGGCTGCTGAAGCTCACCAGTTCTAGTGCAATCGCACTTGCAGAGTAGTGATCGCAGGTGCGAGCCGGGAATAGTAGATGCAGCCTAGAGGGGAGTGTGCAGTGGTCACAGGTGTGAGGGAATTTTTGCACCTGCGTGGCCGCAGATGCGGCGATGGGAGCACAGAAGCGGAAGTGGATTGGGGGCTGTGGAGCGCGGATGCGGAAAGATTTCCACAGGTGCAGACTCGTACCTACACGTGTGTGGTCGTAGAAGAGGATGCAGTGGAGCCTTGAGCAAACCACAGAAACGGAAGATTTCTCATACCTACGAGACCGAAGGTGCGGCTAAATGAGCCGCATGTGCGAAAGCACTGTGCAGTGTATTAAAATTGAGGGTTTCGTAATTTCCTTCATTTTGGATATTTCAAGCTCCGGATTAGGCGATTTTTGAGAGGGATTTCGAAGGGATTCTTGAGATAAGTCATTGTTGTTATATTTACTCAATAATTATGTTTCTCCATTGATTTTCCACCTAAATTGTGTGGTTTTGAGGTGTAATTTTGGAGTTTGAGGCTAGGCATTTGGAGAGTTTAAATTGGGGATTTGGGTGTCGATTTGGTGTTGGAGTTTGGTGATTTTGGTATGGTTGGACTCGTGGTTGAATGGGCTTCCAGATTTTGTGACTTCTATCGGATTTCGAGACATGGGCCCGGGGGCCAACTTTTGAGTTGACTTTTTGACTTTTGATTAAGAACTTAGTATTTTCTTATGGAATTGATTTCTTTAGCTCGTGTTAATTGTATCAAACTATTTGTGGCTAGATTCTAGGCATTTGGAGGCCATTTCCCAAGGTAAGGGCATGTCGGAGTAGGAATTTGCACAGTTTGAGGTAAGTAATACTTCTAAATTTGGTTCTGGGTATGAAACCCTGAATTACGTTTTATGTGATTGTTGTTGAGGTTACGCACATGCTAGGTGACAGGCATGTGGGCGGGTACCGTAAGAATTATGACTTGGTCGATTATGTGGAATTGTATAGTTGAATAATCTTGCTGTTACCCATATTTGTACCATGTGCTAGAGTAATTGAGCTGCCAGTCATATTAGAAATCCTGATTAGGCTATGTTTTGGTAGGGGACCCATAAAAGTCGTGTTACATGTTGATGTATTTGCTTAACTTGCCATTTTATGCTCAGTCACAGCTATTATTTTCATAATATGTCTCAGTCTCTGTTGTCCTTTATTTGATACGTCATATCATCATTGTTTGGGCTGATTATCATGATTCTGGTGAGCCCGAGAAACTAGAGAGATTAATGACTGAATGAGACTAAGGGTCTATTGTGAGTGATATCCATGGGTTCGGGATGCACGCCGTAGTAGGTTTTGTTGATTCATGCCAAGATTTGGCTTATTATAACGCTTGGGCTGAATGGGCACCTCCGGAGTCTGCACATCCACAATGGGCGCAATGCTCGCAGTTATTTACATTTGGGCTGGATCTGCCCTGGTTTATTTACATTTGGGCTGGATATGCCATAGTTTATTTGCATTTTGGGATAGATCTGCCCTGTTCTTTGTTGAGTTTTATTGAAAACCTGAAAGCATGTCTAAATTCTTGTACCTTTACTTGTAGATTATAAATTTCTGAAATATCACTTTCATATTTGTTGTAAGTTTTCGTATACTGTTAATATCGCATGTGGACTATATTACTCAAACTTGTCACTACTTTTAGTCCAATAGTTAGTCTTGTTACTTACTGAGTTGGTTGTACTCACGCTATACCCTACACTTCGTGTGCAAATCTAGGTGTTTCGGGATATGGTGGGTGCTGATTATCTGAGCAGCTTAGTCTTCCGGAAATTTCGAGGTAGCTGCCCAGCGTCCGCAGACCTTGACTCTCCTTCCCCATCTTTCAGCCTTATGTATTTAGTTTCAGTTTTTCATAGAAAGTGTTTTAGACTTGTGTTGTATAGACGCTCATGTACTCAGTGATACCCTAGTTTTGGAAACTTCCGTATTGAGTTTGATTTTCTATTCAGTTTATGAGAGCTTTAATTATTTAAACCTGTTTTAGTTCATTTTTCATTTAAAGTGTTGGAAATGTTTTGAGGTATCGGCTTGCCTAGTACCATGTTAGGCGCCATCACTACAGGCTAAGTTTTGGGTAGTGATAAGACATGACGTATGTTGCATCAATTCTGAAGAGAGCATTATGTGACTCGGGGAAAGGCGGCAAGGAATTCCCGCCATAAATACTTACCACTTCCCAAATATTAAGTTGAGAATATTCAGAAAGCGGGGAGACTATCTGTATTGGTGGATAAAAGGCATGACACGTGGATCACCAGCAGGGTGACAAGTGGCACTTTCAATTAAGCGAATTAAAGAATTTAAGAAGGCACGGGAGAAACACAAAGGTACCAGCCATGACAGCTGGAAAGGAGGAAATAGGCACGAGATGAATGAAGACCATAAAATGGGAAGATTCATGAATCTGCAGTAAATAAGGAAGAAAAATCGGCATTGATCTTGATTATGGGAAATCGCTAGTCATTAATTTAACCGTTGCAATTATATATGGTAACGGGCAATCAAGACAATTAACGACATTAACAAGACAGAATTAAGTAGGAAAACTGTTATGATTATGTATCCTTATATAAGGACCCGATCCTTATTTGTAAATGCGTCAGAATTTTTATCAATATATGCAACCAGTCTTTCATTTTATTCAAAGTGTTCAAACCACAATTTTGGGAGAGATTAGACGTCTACTTTAACCTTTCTTTCCTTACCTAGTATTTCCATTATTCTTTTTATTCTTTGAATTACAAAGAAAGTGAAGTAATTTTGGTTATCATTAACCCGATTTCTTTTTTCATATTAGCTTTGACCAAAAAAATCTATTTTTAGGTTAAACACTTCCAAGTAAGACATGTCACCATTTGTCAATCTATCTTCACGTAAGACGCCGGTAGGACACAACAACATAAGATACTATACGCTATGCAAAAGCAAATTCTGAACTTTGCTAAAAGTAATAATATGGCAGTTAATCTCAAAGTACTCCTAAACAATAAGAAAATAAGTAGATGATAACTTTATTTAAAGTTTATTTTTGAAGGATATAAAGGTTGATTAATATTTCGTATTTAAGCTTTGTATTTTTATAACAGTATAAATATAAACGTAAATAACGGATAGATGGGTCTCTTTACTTGTTAACTATGCTCCATGGATCTTTCGTCATTTTATTTACGGAAAAAGGCCAAAAATGTCCTTGAACTATCTGAAATAGCTCAAAAATGCTATCCGTTTATTTTGGTACAAATAATATCCCCACCGTCTATATTTTGGACCACAAATACCCTTAAACTGTTAGTCTTGTCATTGAAGGTGACATGTCAGTCCAACTGGGTTAGATTTGCTTACATGACCATCCACCTCAGCAATCCAACATGGCAAAATTATTTTTTCCGGAAATTTTTTAAAATACAAAATCAACACTTATTCCGAAAAAAGTAAAAACAAATTCTAGAAAAATTATTTTCCGACGGAAAAAATATTTTTTCGGAATTGTTTTAAAATACAAAATCAACACTTATTCCGAAAAAGGAATAGCCTTCCTGAAGTTCCTTGGAAGGGCGACGTAAGGCTGAACAACTGATGTCAGTGCGGTTGCTATGCGCCAACTGAGGTCCTCGCCGTACGCTAGACTAGATTGTCAGTGCCGTACGGGAAAACTGATGTCGTTAGCAATTGAGCAGCGAAAAATGAGCAATTAATGATGAAAGTTGATGATTGTATTGATGATGATGAAAGCTATTACAAGATGCAATACGGTGTCGGGGGGAGAGACACCAGTACAGAGAATTATTTGAATGCTTTGGTCCTCCTTAATAATGCTTAAAATAAAAAAACCAAAGTTACATGAGTTGACCTAAGAAAGCTGTAGAAGCACACTGAAAATAAATAAAGTAAAACTACTCTATAATTACAATGAAAAGGACTTAGTCTTCTATGGAAGCAAGTCCGATGGCAGCAACTTTGTCTTGAACATCAGGGTCTGCGCGCGCATTGCTATGGGCGCGCGCGACACTATTTGGATCTGCCAGCGGCGGGGCGCTGGTGCTTGGCATTGGGTCTGCGCGCAGAGCACTGTCTGTGCGTGCGACGCTCTTGGCAACATGATGGTTTGTGCGCGCGGCATTGTCGGTGCGCGTGACACTGATGGCATTCGCCAGCCGCTGGGCGCTGGCACTGATTATCATTGGGGCGACAGAGGCGCATGCTCGCTTGTCACTTGGCGCTGCCGAGACCACGGGGCCGACCGTGGCGCTAGGCGTTGGGAGGCTTGCCGGGACGCCACGGGGCGCGTCCAAGGGGTCATGGGTCGATGATGGAAAGCAGCCCATGAGAGATACTATACGCTATGCAAAAGCAAATTCTGAACTTTGCTAAAAGTAATAATATGGCAGTTAATCTCAAAGTACTCCTAAACAATAAGAAAATAAGTAGATGATAACTTTATTTAAAATTTATTTTTGAAGGATATAAAGGTTGATTAATATTTCGTATTTAAGCTTTGTATTTTTATAACAGTATAAATATAAACGTAAATAACGGATAGATGGGTCTCTTTACTTGTTAACTATGCTCCATGGATCTTTCGTCATTTTATTTACGGAAAAGGGCCAAAAATGTCCTTGAACTATCTGAAATAGTTCAAAAATGCTATTCATTTATTTTGGTACAAATAATATCCCCACCGTCTATATTTTGGACCACAAATACCCTTAAACTGTTAGTCTTGTCATTGAAGGTGACATGTCAGTCCAACCGGGTTAGATTTGCTTACATGACCATCCACCTCAGCAATCCAACATGGCAAAATTATTTTTTCCGAAATATTTTTTAAAATACAAAATCAACACTTATTCCGAAAAAAATAACAACAAATTCTGGATAAATTATTTTCCGACGGAAAAAATATTTTTTCGGAATTTTTTTAAAATACAAAATCAACACTTATTCCGAAAAAGGTATAAAACCCCGGAAAAATTATTTATTTCGGAAATTTTTATTAAAATATAAAATCAACACTTATTCCGAAAAAAGTAAAAAATTTCCGGAAAAATATTTTTTCCGAAAAATTATTTTTTCGGAAAATAATTTTTCGAGAATTTTTTTTACTTTTTTCGGAATAAGTGTTGATTTTGTATTTTAAAAAAAATTTCGGAAAAATAAGTTTGCCATGCTGGATTGTTTAGGTGGATGGCCATGCAAGCAAATCTAACCAGTTGGACTGTCATGTCACCTTCAATGATAAAACTAACAGTTTAAGGGCATTTGTGGTCCAAAATATAGACGACAGAGATATTTTTGGTAACAAAAACAAACGAAGTACATTTTTGAGTTATTTCAGATAATTCAAGGGCATTTTTGGCTCTTTTTCCGTTTTATTTACAGTGCGCAGACACGCTAATGATCAATAATTGGTCAAACCATTAATTAATTAATTATTGGTTTTTGTTTTCAATTTTTAAATATTGGACACATGCCAGGAGGTGTACATGGTTTGTTAAGATATGGGAGTAGCTCACTAATTAAGTCTTGATGCTGTGGACTATCTCACTAATTAAGATATGTCGGTTTTGTCAATGAATGGGACACTTAAACTCTTAAAGTGAAACAATAATTGCAATTGCAACGTTATATAACAAACGAATAGGACATAAGAAGAGGATTAATGCAAACTAATCATATTTTGGGATTGAAGAAAAACACAAGTAGAAAGAAAACAACATGTTTTCTCAAGGTACATACCACGATTATAATAAGAAAGCACGGCATTAGGGAGTACTTGCAAGCTTAATTTTTGTCATTATGCTGACTAATCAAGGTTGTAATTAGGACCGCTGCATCTAATAAGACAAAAAAGCAATTCATGTGTTGGCTTAATTCATAATTTTTCAACTTGGCCATATTTTTTAATCATAAGCTGAATTTAGAAGATTTTATTATTTTATCTAACAAATAAGAAGTATCGAAATCTTTTTTTTTTAACCTGGACTTGTACATTGACATGCCAACGAATAAATTGATTAGTTTATATTTCATGATGTTACTACGTACATGTTAGATAATATATCTTTCAAGATGTAGATGCTAATAGCATTTTAACTTAATTGGCTCAACTCTCGGTCTAGCAAAAGATCCCTATGAGAATAGCCTTCTAATAAAGGTTATGATTTTTAAAAAAAAAAGATATATTTTTTAGGAGTTTCCCTTTTTAAAAAATATTTCTCCAAAATCTTATTTCTGAAAATTATGCTAAAGGCGTCTTTTTTATTCTTGTAAAAGAATTACTTATTCGATAAACATCCTTTCATAAAGCTGAGGCTTACAACCGGTTTTTTTAGGCACTGTCAGATCTCAGATATGTTTATTTTCCCTTAAGTCATATTTTCTGATTATTAATCAGATGATTGAGAAACTTTTTAAGAATTAATTCTCACTCCATATTCTTATAACTTCATTTCAGTAAGGAATTAATGAGATAATTTCTAAGACAATGAATTTTAGCTGCTACAACCCACTTGGTTTCCCGTAACACAGAAATATCATCTGAACGAGCACCATTTCTTTCTACTATGACATAACAGTTCTTTTTACGTACTTCTCTCGCACATTTTCTCATGCTGTTGTCAAAATTCGTCTTTTTTGTTTTGTTTTTGTTTTTTTCCGTGATCTTCAAATGACATTCACCTCTAATTCTCAACAAACATATCAGGAAGTGAAAATTTTCATGAATGACAAGTCTTCATTCCAATGGACTATCTCCTTGCTCGACCGATTCAGAATTTGAAGTTTATGGGCTCTTATAGTAATTTTAAATTAATACACAATAATAACTAGGTTCACATATTTGGTAAATCTTTTAATAAATATACAAAGTTTACGCAAAAGTTACTGAATTCCTGAATACTCATATACTATACTCTAGATCTGCCACTGTTTGCAATTAAGGGAAACAAAAAAATCCTTTCAAGTTGGACTACGGGTGGCAAACAGGAGGGTCGGGTCAGGTCGGATATAGGCAGGTCGAAAACGAGTAATGCAAAAAATAGATATATTATCCGACCCGACCCATATTTAATATGGGTAAAAAATGGGTTAACCAACGGATAATATGTATATCCATATTATCCATGGCTTCTTGAATATGATCACTTTTGGGAGAATTCTTAGCCTCTCACACTTGAGGAACCCCCAAAATGAAGCTTTACAAATGTAAAAGTTAAACACATTAGTTATCCATTGTTATCTTGGATATTCATTTTCTAAGTGGATAATATGATTCTTATCCATATTTGACCCGTTTTTAAATAATTCCTTATCCAACCCATTTTTAATGGCTAGATAACTATTTTTTTTTAAGCATTTTTCTACCATTAGGGGTGGGCAACGATAGAGCTATAACCAATGAAGAGTGATCAATTTAACATCTTTAACCAGAAAATAATAATGTGTCTATAAATTAATAATTCCTATTAATTATAGATATAAATTAAATTTTGAACGTCAATAGCGAAACTCCTGATTTGTGCAATTATCAAAATGTGTAGTACCAAAATTGACCTTTTTTTTCTGGAACAAAATAAAGGTGTTAATTGATCCTAGTTTGCATTTAATAACAAATATTTTTCTGAGAAATAAAACTACCCACTTATTCAATATTTTGAACAAACCGCAAAAGACACTTTTTACAACCCCGTCCTACTACGTACTCTAGGTACTAAAACTAACAGTAGATGATTAATTATTTAAATAGTATAATGTCTACGCTTGAATGAGTTATAATACTCCTACGTTAAACCCTCAATCCATGACGAGTAAGATAAAATTTAAAGTTGATTTTAAATATTATTACTTGTTGATATTTTAAAATAATTTTCTCTGACAATTGGATGGTGAAGGGCGTTTCGTCGAGACGTCGTCGTTAAACAAAAAGGCGATGTAATTCGTCATGGTCGTATTAATGAGAGAGTACAAAAAAGCTTAGACGTACATTATAATACTTGCCTTTTCTAAATAAAATATTTAGTAACCTATCGAAAACTTTCTCATTATTTTATTCCCACCATTATACAAACAAAAAGTGGAAAAAGAAAGAAAAGATTCCACGTGTATGTTTGACTTATGTACAATAATGAAACACTTTTAATAACTATTTCCCATATACTTTGATTAGAAATTAGTTACAGTATATTGTTTGGTTACTTATTAGGTAACGGTTTGACTTCAAACATCAACCTTTTGAAAACGTAAGAACATGAAGTGGACACTTGGGGTCATTTGGCAGGTATAAGAATAATGTTGAATAGAGTGTATTAGTAATGCTGGTATTAGTTATGCTGACATTAGTTATGTTGAGATTATTTTTTACCATTGTTTGGTTTGATGTATTAAAGCATTGCATAATTTTTAAAAAAATTGGGTGTTTACAAAAGTACCCTCCACAATTTTTAACTTTAGCTATAAAAATTAACTGTATAGATAACAGAATAAGAAATTCTTTCAACAATGAGAGAGGTAGCATCTATATCGAGCAAAAGGCCGAGGCTCTTTTAAGTAATTCATTAACCTAAATGGATCAGTACAAAAATAATAAGGCAAAAAAAAATAAAGTAATACTATCAAAGTATCAAGCTATAACAAGTTTACTTTTGATGCTCCATTTTCACAGTATATTGCTCAATGAAGTGAATCTACGTAAAGTTGTGACGTTAATTCAAAATTAGATGTTTCACACTCTTGGGTTACATTCTGTGCATAATAATCACTTGTTTGGAACGATAACATGGTCAGTCACATGGAATTCCCATTATTTACATAACAAGGGATCATGTAATAGTAAAACTTTTCATTACTGAATTGAAATTGGTGGTCTTTGCTCTTTGACTTCCAACCTCCTCAAGCAAACAAGAATATATAGCTCTAAAATGGAGCAATTTGCATCAACAAATTGAGAATCATGTTGTTTTCAGTGATTTATTCTTGGCGGTGGCCAAGTTGTGGAGAGAAATTCATCACTTCTTCCGTCACAAACAACTTATCAAATTATAGAAAAATTACCAATGAAAAGTAAGATTGGAGAGAAACAAAAGAGAAATTAAAGAATTGTCATAACAACTTTATATAATTACATCATAGAATGTCAAAGTTGAATGACTACAAAGAGTTTGAAGAACTGCCATAGTAGCTATATAATTACATATGCATTTAACATTTACACTAGAGTTGAGCTATTTAATAAATATTAGTTACACAAAAAATCTAGCATCCTCCTGCCCACACCAATAACCAGTGGTATCAAAAAATGACACTATCGTTAAATTTTGTAGTTGTTAGCCAAGCAAAAAACTATCAAACTAGTGCCACCATTTATATCCACAAGTTTACCATACTTTTAAAGTTTATCATTGACGAGCATCGACATCATTGTATGGCGCTCAAATTCACCCATACGTAAAAACAATTTCATCTTTTTGTCATCATCACAGAGAATCATTGAAGTTTTGATACGTTGCTCTATAGTATACAACTCAAATACGGGAGATTCAAGGATAGAATAAATTTGACCATGAACATTGGATCGGTCACGATCCCCAATCTTTTCAATCAAGGAACCCATTCTTTTGTCTTGACTTCCAGTAAAAAATTTCATAATTTCCATCATACCTTTGAGAAATGTCTCATTATCATCCACCACAATTGTTTTTCTTTTCTTGCTTTTCTCTTTTTCGTTTACATTAGAAGATGAACTTTTATCATACGCACCTTGTTTATGAGTTTGTTGGGATCCAGCATGTTCATTTTCAGATGTTCCGACACTAGGTCCAGTGGCATTTTCAGCTCCAGTAAATGCGCTAGGTCCAGTGATATTTTCAGCTCCAGGAAATGAACTAGGTTCAGTGGTATTTTCAGCTTCAGTAAATACACTATATCCAGTAGCATTTTTAGCTTCTCAAGTAAATACTTTAGGGTTATGGTAAGCATCAGCTTCTTCATTATCATCAATATCGATAGGAAATCCCAAACTTATATCATTATAAAATTTTGGAGCTTGACTCTTTTGAATTTCCTCAGAAGCATTTAGCGGCCCTTCTGCGAACTCTCCTGTTGCTCTATACTTGCCAAAAAGTTTCTCCCAATCCTCAAACATCGGTCATTTCATAGTATTCATATTTTTGGCTAGTGGATCAATCTAGAAAATAATTTTAAAAATATAGCAATGTCATATTAGAAAAATATATATGACGTAACAAAATTATAATAATTTTAAGCAAAGTATTAGTTACCTTTATAAAGTCATCCCAAAATTTTGGATCGTCACTCCATCACTATATTGAAATTCCAAACCACTTCGATTTTTTAGCGAAGCTATACTTCCATAACATCTCTTCCAATATCTTATTTTAATTTTGATATGTGGATCACCTTTCAATTCGCTTGTAGGATGATGTTTGTGTATGTAGCGCTCTAACTCCATCAAGTGCCCCGGCCTAAATATTCCATTATCAACCCTCCAACCCTTAGCACACAACTTTGTCAACCCATCTAAAAGAGTGCGTTCTTCTTCTGGAATCCACATCCTTCGTGTTGAAGGTGTTGAGTTGCTTGATTATGTTGACACCTTGTTTGAAGATGTTTGACTATTCATTTTGCATATAAAATCTTGTGAAATAGATTACCAAGAAAATCAGGAAGAAGAACAAAACATTATAATAGCTTCAGAAAGATTTCAATATATCAGAGATGCATTTCTATATTAATACACTTTACAACTATAGAAGAATGAGCAATTAAGCTCACAAACGTCAACTGATTCAATCTTTCTTCATTATAAATTAAAACATACAACATCAAGAGATGTAGAAAGTACATAAGGATGTGCAATTAAGCTCACAAAAAATTAGAAGTGTCTAGCAGCTATATAATTTATACTAGGCAAATTCAAAAGAGCTAATGAAGTCGAAAAAGTTTTATATAGCTAACCTGTTGTATTTTAGACTAATAAGCACTATACAGTGAAGTAGCACATGCCCAATGCTATCAACTTCCATTTGAAACAGATAATTTTTTTATGACAATAGATCAATTGTTAGATCTTGCATTCCACATTGGTTGAGCCAACTCATCCCTCCAAGTGGTCCACTTCTCATACGATTCAACAACATTAATATTTTCATGTTGATACTCCATTTGTTCTTCTATATCAATATCTAAGGAATCTACTTCCATCTCTTCGCGAATAAAGTTGTGAATCAAGCAACAAGCGCTAATGATCTTGTTATGAACCTTAACTGAGTACGAATAGCTTTTAAGAATTCCCCAACATCCTTTTAGCAGACCAAATGCCCTTTCAATAACATTACGAGCCCTAGCATGCCTCATATTGAAAAGCTCTTTCTTACATCGAGGCGATGGATTGTCACCTCGCCAATCCTTTAACCAATATCTATATCCTTGATAAGGTGAAAGAAAACCTTTTCCATTCGTATATCCTCCATCACACAAATAATAATTACCTATAATACAGACATACAATTTAGTTACTTTCATATCTAATTCTTTTTGTGATGTAACTTCAAAGCATAGACATGGCATACCCTCGTGGATTTTCAAACCATTCCTTCTTACTACAACATCTCGTACTACACGACCATCGACAGTTGAATCTTCTCAACCAGGTAACACATAAGTAAATTTGAGGTTTCTATCACAAACTCCCAATACATTAGTTGTTATCTCTCCCTTCCTTGTCCTGTATCTTGGTTTGTACTGGGATGGAACTCTAATATATATATATAAGTACCATCTAGTGCACCTAAACAACCCTATAAGATAAATTATAGTGTTATCTCAAGTCAAAGATAAATTATAGTGCACCTAAACAACCCTAGTCAAAGATAGTATAGATTTATTATCGTCTCCATATAGATTGGATTTAAACAGTGTTTGAATAATCTCCAGTTAATTACTATCCAGAAAAATTAACACTTGATTTGATAATTGTTACTACGGTGAACTACTAAAAATTAAGCAAATAACAATTGATCACAAATGATAGCAGATGAGCAACAAAGAAATATCAATGAGAGGGATACGGGTATTTGACTAGATAGGTGAAAGATAACGGACTCGGGATCCAATTCTTGAGTTAATTCACTCTATAATACGACTGATTCTCACGAATTCAACCGATAATCAGATTGCACTTGAAGTTAATGTTCCTCTTTTGATTAAACGTTAATTCAGTAATTAATCCAATTGAAGCACGGTAAACAATTGCAACAACCAAATGATGGTTATAATCTAAAGGATAACTTCTCACGAATATTTTTCTATTTTCTAGTTCGATTAATAATTCAAGAGGATCTTTCAATTACCTATTTGAATCACGAATTTAAACTACAGCATAAGATGTGAAGAAATTCAATATCAAACTCCTCTTTCGATTAAGAAAAACAACGAATAACTAACAATATAAATTAAAGCTCCATCAATTAATTCTAATAATTATCAAGAATCGAATCCCTAATCACGTTATCGAAATACCATATCTGTCAACACCCTAATGAAAATTACTCCATAACAATGGAGTAATACCTCTCAAATAAGTTTAAGAACAAAGAAAATATCAAAGCTAATGATTTCGATACAAACTCTCGTATTGCACCGATTGCAGGTCGTAATATTGATAAATTCTTGAGTCTTCTTGCCTTGATTGGTTCTCCAATCTTTCGTAGGTTAAAAGTCCCTTCAAAATCATGTGTTTGGTGTATTTACCGTGTAGAAACAAGCCCGGACGAAACTACCTTTTCCTAGCCGAACTTGGAGATCACTCTGACAATTTTGCACTGCCGCGCCGCTCCTCGCGGTGCGGTAGTGGCTTTTTCTCAGAGTAAATTCATGTGTTCACTTTTTGATATCCGGACTTGGTCCTCGACCCCCGAACATGATCCCGGCCTAATTTCTTGAGCTTCTACTCAGACTTCAAAGCTCCAACTTGTTCGATTTCGCTCCAGATTACCTAAATAGCTTAAAATCATTTCCTATAAGGCATAAAATATGTAATAAGTATAATTCACTATCATTTAAGCTCAAACACACATAAAATGCAATAATTAGAGTGCAGTACTACGGCTAAAACATGAATTTCTAGCCTACCATCAACACCCCACACTTAGACTATTGCTCGTCCTCGAGCAACAAACTGCACTTCACCTAGGGACGACCTTTTCATTAAACAACATCCCTAACACATCATGCCAAGAATGTTTAAAATCAACTAAGCACCCTATCATAACATCCTGACCTCAGGACTCGACTCAAAAGCACCACACATTTTTCACAACCTGTTTACTTACTCTAACATAGAGGTCAAAGACTTTACCTTACCTTCACAAGTCATGTGCCCTCACACAAACAGTAGAGAGTAGTTCCATATACAATAAAGTTCAAGAGCAATTAGGACTCAAGATAGAAAGAATTCACTCACTTTGAGGAATAAAATTCATGCGCCACAAAAGACGCACCACATTCTAGCCTGTAGTGTAATACTCTACTAATTTAGCTCATTCAGTCAAGGATCAAGTAGGACTTTAATTGGCTGTAATGTAGGCTACCGGACGGGTAGGATACATTTGGATATAGTGACTACACCTCCCTTAGAACTTTAATACATATACATTAACAATTTCAACCTCACACTTATGTTGAACCAAACACCAACCTTCATATCATATTAACATCAAGCTCCCAATTTCTTTAAGTACAGACAAAGCAAGATTTACCACTAGGAAGGAATAGTTTTCTTTATAATATATACAAATACCAACATTTTGTCTTTTTCTAGATTCTGATTTTCTCTTCTTATTTTTTCAATTCCCTACAAGTGGTTCCCATAATTGTTTTTTCAATAGTGCACCTTTCCATTTTCTATAGTTTCACCCAAAACTCAACCATACCTCCACCTAGATTTTACAAGCTCATAACAAACTCAAGTGCTCAAGAGATGTCAACGGTTCAAACATATAGTCAATTCAAACAAAGGGGTCAGGCTTGTAGTGTGGTTGCCAAAGAAATAAGATTACAGGCACAAAGGAGCTAACTAAGATAAACATTAATAAAGTGGGTAAAAGCATATATATTGGCTCAACAAAGAAATGTCTATATCACTTCCTAGCTGAACAAAACTGATTTTTCGCTTTGCAAACACACACGGAAAGTTCTAGACATCAACTGACATGCACATAATATCAACGAAAACCTCACTCATACATTGACATATAACTCACTCAGGATCTAATCTTTCCCGACTCTCTAGTCAAAGCAGTTAAGCAGAGTTACGATCAAGCAATTTAAGGCACTTATTTAAAAGTCAAAAACTAAGCCTAGGCGTCACGACTAAAGCACTCACCACTCTCAAGGCATATGCAGTCAAGGGAAATTGCTTCAAATTAGCATTATGACTCAAGATTAAACCAAGGGAGAATTACTACACTACCTAAGAAAGTAAAATAAAATAGAATAAAATAAAACAAAGGACATATTTTTGGATTTTTAATTTTGTTTTTTGTATTTTTCTCGTTCGACTTCAAATCCATCAAAAAGCCAGTCGACGAAATCCATCGCCGGGAAGAGTAGAAACTAAATAGCTAATTACTAACTATTACAGGCAGATATAATTCAGAGTTATGATTACATACCATATTGTCTAAGAAAGCAAGAAACTAATCAAACAAAACCAACTGGCAAATAAAAAATAAGTACAAATACAATCAAATGGGAGCACCCCACACTTAAGAAATTGCATTGTCCCCAATACAAAATAGTAAAACAAGAGTGAAAGCGTAACTCCCTGAGGCCCATGGCCTACTCCTCATCAATACCCTCAAAAGGGAGAAAGTACTCTTCATCATCAGAGGGAACAAAGTTGGCGTCCTCATCTAGTGGCATTTGTACTCCAGCAGCTAAGCCCAACCACTCATGCGTGACCGCGGAGAGTGGATGGTCCTCCTGCAGCTCTGCCAAGTCAACCTCCCCCTGATCAGCGCGAAGGCGCATATCAGCAAATAGTAGTTGCAGTGTCTCCTTAACACGAACAAATCTCTGANCCCCGGAGCAGCGCGAAGGTGCATATCAGCAAATAGAAGTTGTAGTGTCTCCTCAACACGAACAAATCTCTGATCTATAGGAACAATAGCAACATGAGGGTCTGTCACAACTGTGACATCAAAAGGCTTAAGAGGCTGCAAAACCGGAATCTCTCGATCTTAATGGAACTCCTCCTCCACATGGTGGGTCCTCAGAAGTCGCGTGATCATACTCAAGAAATATAGGCAATGGGCCCCAAGTGGTCGTACTCGAGACATGTGCTCAAGCATAATCTTACCCAGATCAAACTTCATCCGAGTCAAAATAGCATAAATGAGACACACCTTCAACGGAGAACGACTCTGGCAGGACGCTGGAAATGGCACTTCTTCATGTCCTTGTGGAACTCATTAGCATCTCACATCCATGTGGAAAGAGACCCCGCACCACACAGCTAGCGTCTAATATTAGGATAGTGGGGCCGACACGGCAACCTTAAGAACAACTTATGCTAATGATCCGTGAATCCCATGATCTGATTTATTACCCGTGAAGAAAATGAAATCATCTTTCCTCTCACCTCCATTTCATACACTGCATTTAAACTAGTCTTAGGTTGCTAGTTAGCATAAAACTCCTTAACTATGTTCACGTTCACTGACTCACCGGGACGGAACAAGATTTCAAAACCCATGTATCTGAGGTTCTTGTAAATCCTCGAGTACTTCCTAGCTAGCTTACCATCATCAATGCCAACTTTCGGGTCGGGACTCACCGCCGGAACAAAGGTCCGGTACCACATCCTAGCATGAGCTGGCACAGCCCGAATGCCATACTTGCATCCTGGCACTACATTCGTATCAGGATCAATGCGCTCCTCTTCCTCCTCTAAGATCAATGCGCTCCTCTTCCTCCTCCATTGGGGCGGGAGGATGTGCCCGCCTACCTTCTCAATGGCTAGTAGAGGCAACATCTGAGGTACCTGTGTTAGAACGTTTGCTAGGACGGCAAGACATTGTACCTGCACAAGAAGAACAACATTAGCCACAACACTTAAAATATAAACATGACCAAACGGGGTAACCACTCCACACTTATGTTATTGGCATGTCACAAGTACAAAGTATATCAGGGACTCAGACTACCCCATTGAAAGCACACCACGAGTAATCAACAACCCACCCGACCACCAACATAACATTACAACAATATGACCACGGACTACACTATTGTAAAATAAAAAATTAAGAAGCTAAACTTGTAATTAAGAAAACAAGAAAAAGAAGTTAATCTAATTCACTACTAACAAAATTAATATGCAATACAACACTACACAAGCACATAACATGAATCAGACACCCCATTTAGCACCTAGCAACACATTAGTATGGGGTAGTCAATGAATTAGCACTTGAGGCTGACAAATTAAAGTTTCACAATATACGAACATGACCTCCCACCCCACACTTATCATCTAGCGCCACATCCCACAAAACACTTTCCTTCAAAATTAGCAATACTACACAATTTTATTTCACTAAGGCATTTCAACAAACATATTGTGGGCATACCTTTCACATTCTTATTTCAATTCAAAGTGGGTTAGAATCATCATACAACCACATCAAAAATACCACACTTCAAAACATCACCACATCTTCACAATAGCATCAAGTGCATAAATTTTACACAAACTTCACTAAGTTTTTGGCCACTTGGGCACCCCCACCAAGCTTCAACACAAATTAATTTCAACCCATCAAAATACACCAAGAATCACCCATAATCATAAGAACAATGAAAACCACACAATTCTATGCAGGAAATTCGACCAAAGTAGAAGAAAAAATAGCTAAAGGATTAACACAAAATAAAATACCTAGGGTTAGAAAACTTAAACTAAAATTAACTAAAATTTATAATTAAATACTAAAAGAAAGAGAATGAGAACTTACCTTGAAATTGGAGTGGTAAAGGTGGGAAGTTTGGAGTGGAATTAAATTTAAGAAGAAGAAAGGGATTTGTGGTGAGAGAGAGGAAATAGTTGGGAAGCATTAAAATGAAAGAATTGGGAAAAGAAGGAAGGGGGTCGGGGTGCTAGAATTTCACTTTAAAAAAAATTAATTTTGTTTTTTAAAATTTGTACTGCTGCGTCACTGGGTGCGGCGCCCCATACGGCATGGTAGTGTAGTTTTCCAAAGAGTCGATTCTGATAGATTTTGCATGTTTGGCCTAGCGCGGCGCAGTATGCGGCGCGGTAGGCCACTTTTCTCAGAGTCTCGATTTGTTTTTTCACTTTTTAGCCTACGGGTCGCACCCCGACTCTATTTTGTACTTATTATGTGTTCGATTCATGCTCATACTTGTTCAAACAATTATCAAAACTCCTAAACTCTAATAATCCTAAACTACCATTATCTAACTAGTCTACAAAAGAAATAAAGAGGGTTAGAAGTAGTTATGAGTTATAGTCGTCAGCTTGCCTCCGTCATTTAGGCCCATTTGATCACGATGCTGGAGGATTACTTGTCAAATCGTCCAAAAAGGTACTATTTCAACCTGTGCCCATTCACCTTAAAACTTTCATTCCCTTCTTCATCCTGCATTTCTGTTGCCCCATACGGTGAGACGTATTTCACCACATACGGATCTGTACATCTTGATTTGAATTTTCTAGGGAACAATCCAAGTCTACTATTATATAGTAAGACTCTGTCCCATTTATGAAACTCCTTTGGCTTAATCAGATGATCATGCCACCTCTTTGCCTTTTCCTTAAAGATTCGTGCATTTTCATATGCGTACAGTCTAAACTCCTCCAATTCGTTCATCTGTGCTAACCTATGTTTACCTGCAAGACTAAGATCAAGATTAAGCATCTTAATTGCCCAATAAGATTTATGTTCTATCTCAACAGGTAGATGAAGTGATTTTTGATACACTAATTTGAATGGTGAAGTCATTGTGTTTGTTTTGAACGCAGTTCTATATGCCCATAGAGCTTCATCCAACTTTGCAGACCAATCCTTACGAGAAGCACTAACCATCTTTTCAAGAATTCGTTTAAGTTCACAGTTTGCCACTTCAACTTTCTCACTAGTTTGGGCATGGTACGGGGTTCCAGTTTTGTGTGTGACCCCATACTTGGATAATAATGCAGCAAACTGTTTGTTCACAAAATGCGACTCATTGTCACTGATAATCATTCGAGGTGTCCCAAAGCGGGTAAAGATGTTCTTCCGTAGGAACTCACACACCACCCGAGCATCATTGGTCCTAGTAGGGATTGCTTCAATCCATTTAGAGACATAATCAATGGCTACTAGGATATACTCATATGAATAGGACGATGGGAACAGACCCATGAAGTCAATGCCCCAAACGTCAAAAATTTCACATACCAGAATGGAGTTTAGTGGCATCTCATCCCTCTTGCTAATAGAAACCGGCTTCCATGACCTTTGCTGCAGTGTGATTTCCACTATAGTGTCCTACAGCTGCTCCATCATGGCAATGAGAAAGAATGATTTCCATCTCTCCTTCAGGCACACACCTTCGAATCACATCATCCGCACACAGTTTAAATAAGAAAGGGTCATTCCAAAAATAACTTTTTACCTCACCTTGAAGCTTCCTTCTCTGATCACGAGAGAGGTTACGCGGGAACCATCCACTAGCCAAAAAGTTGGCTACATCAGCATACCAAGGCGGTCTTTCGAAGACCACATCAATGGATAAAATCTGCTCATCAAGGAACTCTTCTCTTACGTCAATTGTTTCAACAGGAGGTCTCTCAAGTCGAGATAGATGATTGGCGACTTCATTTTCTGTGCCCTTCCTATCTTTGATCTCCAAGTCAAACTCTTGGAGCAACAACACCCACCACATCAAATGCGGCTTGGACTCCTTCTTACTCAACAGATATTTCAAGGCTGAGTGATCCGTGTGTACAATCACTTTGCTCCCTACCAGATATGATCTAAACTTGTCAAAAGCAAAGACCACTGCAAAGAACTCTTTCTCAGTAGTGTCATAGTTGACTTCAGTATCATTTAACGTCCTGCTGGCATAGTAAATGGGCCTAACAGTTTCTCTGTTCTTTGCCCTAGAACTTCCCCCACAGCTACATCACTAGCATCACACATTATCTCAAATGGCTGGCTCGAATTAGGTGTCAGCATAATAGGAATACATACAAGCTTTTCCTTTATCAATTTGAATGCTCTTAAGCACTCCACGTTGAAAACAAACTTGACATCTTTCGCTAGCAATGTAGTCAACGGTTTGGTAATGTTGGAGAAGTTTTTGATGAACTTCTCATAGAACCCAACATGTCCCAATAAACTCCTTATGCTCTTCACCGAAGTTGGTGGAGGGAGCCTAGCAATTACATCCACCTTGGCTCTGTCAACTTCAATTCCATGTGCAGTT
This sequence comes from Nicotiana otophora, assembly GCA_000715115.1. Taxonomy (NCBI): domain Eukaryota; kingdom Viridiplantae; phylum Streptophyta; class Magnoliopsida; order Solanales; family Solanaceae; genus Nicotiana; species Nicotiana otophora. The sequence continues at coordinate 12,180 of AWOL01S0080037.1, read as the reverse complement.
ACTTTGTGGCCCAAGACAATTCCCTCTTTCACCATAAAGTGACACTTCTCCCAGTTAAGAACCAAGTACGTGTTACAACGTTCAAATACGAGCTCCAAATTCTTCAAGCAGTCCACAAAGTCAACACCAAAGAGTGTGAAATCATCCATGAATACTTCTAGCCACTTCCCATTTAAATCAGAGAAAATAGACACCATGCACCTCCGAAAAGTGGCAGGTGCATTATGATCTCGTCCAATTTCACTCCTCTCTTTGAGGTTATAAAAACGGTCGATGCAATAGTAATACCCAACAAGAGACGGGGTCGAATTCCGCAGGGAGCTACATGAATGGGTGTTAGTAGCATATATCTTAGCGCGTGAGTTTGTATATCTAAATTTGCACTTCCGCAATATTTGGTTTTGTTTAAAAATCTAAACTAAACTACGATTGTGATTCAAAGAATGAAACTAGGAAATTGTTGGTTTTGTTTAAAGATCTAAACTAAACTACGATTGCGATTCAAAGAATGAAACTAGGAAATTATTTTGTTGTTTTCCAAATGATATAAAAGGCCTAGGGCTATGACCTTTACCTAGGTGTTTTCCTAATGGGTTGTAAACTTTAAAGCTTGTTTTATTAGTCAGTGTATATTATAGCTATCAACACTCAAGTACCCACTCAATACCTCTCGATCAGAGAGTGATTTCGCCCAATTTGGCTTTCTCAAGTCCAAATGGATATTGAACAAAATAGTTGATAAGAAGCTCAAGTCGGATTTTATTATCCCTAGGTTCAATCCTTTAATTGGGCTTATCAATCTCTCGATTGGCTTAATTTCTTGCTAGCCAAGTTTTCCTAGACTAAGTCTCTCTTTCTCAAGTAAGGACTAAGTCAAAGGCATGAATTCATGTTTGCAATCATTAATTCTTCAAATAAAAATAAGAACAAGGGTAGATAATAAACACTCAATCATAAACAAGCAATAAATTAAACACCCATTAAGTTTACACACTAGGGTTGAGTCACAACCCTAGTGAAAATTTAGCTACTCATGCTTAAACTACAAGAAACAAGAGAAGAAATGATAATTAAACCCATATTGATAATTAAAATGATGAAATCAATATTCAAAAAGTTCAAAATAGCAAAAACTACTAAAAAGAGTAAAAAAAACCGTCTACTGTAGCAGCTGATGTCAAAAGTTAACCTAAAAATGTGAAACTCTTCTATTTATACAAAGCTTGAATTTTCGGGCAAAAATGCCTTTTCGGAGGTTCTATGACCGCACAATTCCATGTGCGGTCCGCACTTTGCTTCAGCTTGAAAAGGTTGGAAATCTGGGGCCGTATAATAAAGAAGTGCGGCCGCACTGCCCTCTTTCTGCGGTCCGCACAATAATGTCTGTGGCCGCACTTTGTTCTTCTGCGGTCCGCACATGGAATTGTGCGGTCGCGTAGCTCTTCTTCTGCGGCCAGACAATAATTGTGCGGTTCGCACTTGTGTTGGACTGGAGGTGCAGGTTCTCTGAACCTTTGCTCTGACCCAGCTTCTATGGCCGCACAATTCGTGTGTGGTCCGTATCTTGCAACATTCTCTGATGGTATTGCTTCACGACCTGCTGCCGTAGATGCTATTCTGCGGTCCGTACTTTGAGCTTTTGTGCCTGTTTTTGTCCTTGAGTTCAGATTACTCCTTCTTGAGTTGGATTTGATCTCGGGATCTCATCTTCCAATATTCCTGCAATTAAGTATATTTTATCTATTTTCGGGAACACAATTAAGCGCTTTTGGACTAAAACAAAAGCTAAAAGGCGCTAATAAGTAGTCAAAATCTCCACTTATCACATTACAAAACCCAAACGGCATCCTCCTGTAAGAAAAAATACTTGACGCGCAAGTGAATGTGATCTTCTCAACATCTTCTGGGGCAATGGGTATCTGATTGTAGCCTGAGTACCCATCCAAGAAGCAGTAGCATCCATGTCCAGCCACTTTCTCGAGCATTTGATCAATAAAGGGGAGTGGAGAGTGGTCCTTCCTTGTTGCATCATTCAACCTTCTATAATCAATGCACATTCTCCACCCAGTGACTGTTCTTGTGGGGATAAATTTATTATCTTCCTTTTTCACCACTGTCATGCCCCCCTTCTTAGGTACAACTTGTATTGGACTAATCCACTGGCTATCATAGATGGGAAAAATCACTCCCGCATCTAGCAATTTAATGATCTCCTTGTGCACTACCTCCTCCAAATTTTTGTTCAGCTTGCGTTAGGGCTGCACCACTGGCTTGTTGTTTTCTTCCAACAGAATTTTATGCATGCAAATGGCTGAACTGATTCCTTGAATATCAGCTATACTCCAGCCAATGGCCTTCTTGTGTTTTTTCAGCAGCTCAACCAGCTTTCGCTCCTGTGTACCTGTCAAGTCAGCTGAAATAATCACAGGAAAATTGTTAGTTTCAATAAAAGCATATTTTAAGTGAGTGTGGAGGACTTTCAATTCCACATTAGGCTTAGAAGCCTCCTCTTTTTGTTCCTCCTCATCAACCACTTGATCCTCAATTTCAAGAGCTTCAGCCTCTTTTTTTATTTTAGGATCTTCATCCTCCATTGTGCTAGACTGAGTAATACACCTCTTTAGAGTATCCCCATAAGCCATTCAAACTTGTATTTTTCATCCAATTATCCAACAACATCCAGCTTGAAACACGAGTAAGCGGATGCCTCATCACTAGGGTATTTCATCATCCTCTTAATCTGGAACACCACTTTTTCGTTGCCCATTCTTAGCATAAGCTGCCCTTCATAGATATCAAGGATAGCTCTACCTGTACATAAGAATGGTCTCCCTAGAATTATAGGCACCTCCTTGTTCACCTCCATATCCACCACAATAAAGTGTACGGGGAACACAAACTTGTCCACCCGCACCAGAATATCCTCAATGATTCCCATAGGTAGAATGATGTTTTTGTTAGCCAGTTGTAGGGACACTGGCATTGATTTGATCACTCCGAGCTCACCTTCCAGTTTCCTGAATACATACATAGGCATTAGATTTATCGACGCACCAGAATCACAGAGGGTCTTGTCGAATTTTTCACTACCCAATGAGCATGGTATGGTGAAGCAACCTGGGTCCCCACACTTTTGGGGAATTTTATTTTGCAATACGGCACTGCAGTGGGCATTTAGCTTGACCACTGTTGTTTCCTCTAATTTTCTCTTGCTAGACAGGATTTCCTTCAAGAACTTTGCATAGTCCGGCATCTAAGTGAGTACCTATGTGAAGGGAAGGTTCACATAAAGTTGCTTGAGCATCTCCAAGAATGGCCCAAAATATTTGTCAATTTTCTCCCGCTTCATCTTTTGAGGGAAGTAGAGCTGGCATATATCTACTTTCTTCAATCTCCTTTTGTACCCCACTACTCTGGCCTTTCTGCTCTTCACCTTTCTTCTTTGCTGGTGTCTCTGCCTGCTTGTTCACCACCTCAAGTCTAGCATTCACCACTGGATCAGCCAATGTTTTTCCACTTCTCGGAGATACAACTTTGATTGTTTCCTTTGGGTTCTTTTCAGTGTCAGAGGGCAAAGTACCAGGAGCCCTCTCAGATAACAAATTTGAAATATGTCCCAAATGTCTTTCTAAATTCCGGATGGTCATGCCCTGCTCTTTGATGGATGTGCCCTGAGTCTCAAATTTTTCATCTGATTTATTGATGAATGCCTTCATGAAGTCTTCTATACTATACTGATTTGACCGTTGTGGCTGGTATTGCTGCCTCTGTTGGTTCTGAAAACCTAGTGGTCCATGACCCTGGGGTCTGAGATTATTTTGCTGCCATGAATTCAAGATCCCACTAGGTGAACTCCACGAAAAACCTGGATGTCTTTGACCCACAACATTATAGTTGTTCCCACCTTGGTAGTTTCCTTTATTAAAATTCCCCATTGTGTTGACTTCCTTAACTAATTCTTCACACCTATGTGTAGGGTGTCCCAATCCACAAAAGTCACATGCTGTTTGCAGCTCATTCTGTACCTTGGCCAATGTTAGCTTTTTTATCTCCTTGGACATAGTGTCTAGCTGGGTTTGCATGGATGTGTTAGAGTCCACCTGGTGAACCCCAACTGATTTTCTTTTGTCATTAATCTTAGCCGGCCACTGATTAGCATCCTCAGATAATTCATCAAGGATTAAGACAACCTCCTCTGGCATTTTCTTCATTAGTGGACCTCCACATGCAGTATTCAGAGTTCGTCGCGAGGACAGTGTTAGTTCATCCCAAAAATCTTGGAGTTGCATCCACAAATCAATTCCATTATGCTGACACTTTCTGACTATCTCCTTGAATCATTCCCAAGCTTTAAAAACCGTTTCTGTCTCCTTCTGGCAGAAATTATGGATTTTCCTTCTGAACTTCCCTGTTTTTGGAGCTGAGAAGTACTTGTCAAGAGACTTCCTGGTCATATCTTCCCATGTCCTGATAAAACCTGCGGGTAAGCTACGAAGCCATTACTTCGCGTCATCTATCAATGAATAGGGGAATGCCCTTAAGTAGACTACATTCTTTGATACTCCATTGTATTGGAAGGTGTTCATGATATCTTCAAAGTCCATCAAGTGAGTATTAGGATCTTCGTTCACCTTCCCTCTGAAAGTGCAGTTGTTTTGGATGGTTTGAAGAAAGCCTTGCTTCAATTCGAAGTTGTTTGTTGCTATGGGTGGGGGTCTAACATTTGACATTCCTTGATTATAGACTGGCATAGCATAGTCACCCAATGATCTTCCAGGCCTGGGTGGTGCATTCTCGAACTGGTCTTCAACCAAGGGTCGGTTTAGATTGAATCTTCGACCCCATCATCGTTGACGGTCTCATCAGCAATTCTCCGTGCAGCTTCTAGTTGTGCTGCCTCTCTTGCAGCTAAGTCTACTCCATCATTCTATTCGTTTTCCATGGTATCTTGAGTCAAAGTTTGACCCAAGAAATTTTCTGTTAATTCTCTTTCTTTTCTCAGTTGTCGCAGGTGTTTCTCCAACTCTGGTTCATAGGGTATCACTTCCTGTGAAGACGATCGAGTCATACACCAGAGAAATCAAACATGTATCCTGCACATAAATAAGAAACGTGAATAACTAAAGTAAAAATTGGTTCCTGAATTAGTACTAAAAGCTATTTTAAACACTATTGATTGCCAATTTTCTACAACGACGCCAAAATTTGACGAGCACAAAACATAACACAAAATTATTGCTCGCTAGTCAAATATAGTATAGATTTATTTTCGTCGTCACATGGATTGGATATTAACAATATTCGAATAATCTCCAGTTGATTACTATCCAAGAAACTTAACACTTGATTTGATAACTGTTACTACGGTGAACTACTAAAAATTAATCAAATAACAATTGAACACAAAATATAGCAGATGAGCAACAAAGAAATATCAATGAGAGAGATAAGGGTATTTGACTAGATAGGTGAAAGATAACCGACTCGGGATCTAATTCTTGAGTTAATTCACTCTATAATATGGTTGATTCTCAAGAATTCAACCGATAATCAGATTGCACTTGAAGTTATTGTTCCTCTTTCGATTAAACGTTAATTCAGTAATTAATCCAATTGAAGCACGGTAAACAATTGCAACAGCCAAATGATGGTTATGATCAAAAGGGTAACTTCTCAAGAATATTTTCCTATTTTCTAGTTCGATTAACAATTCAAAAGGCTCTTTCGATTACCTATTTGAATCACGAATTTAAGCTAGAGCATAAGATGTGAAGAAATTCAATATCAAGCTCCTCTTTTGATTAAGCAAAACAACAAATAACTCACAATACAAATTAAAGCTCCATCAATTAATTCTAACAATTATCAAGAATCGAATCCCTAATCACGTTATCGAAACACCGTATTGGTCAACACCCTAATGAAAATTACTCCATAACAATGGAGTAATACATCTCAAATAAGTTTAAGAACAAAGAAAACATCAAAGCTAATAATTTCAATACAAACTCCTGTATTGCACCGATTGCAGGTTGTAATATTGATGAATTCTTGAGTCTTCTTGCCTTGGTTGGTTCTCCAATCTTTCGTAGGCCAAAAGTCCCTTCAAAATTGTGTTTTTTGTGTATTTATACTGTGTGAAAATAAGCCCGAACGAAACTACCCTTTCCTAGCCGAACTTGGAGATCACTCTGACAATTTTGCACTGTCGCGCCGCGCCTCGCGGCGTGGTAGTGGCTTTTTCTCAGAATAAATTCATGTGTTCACTTTTTGATATCCGGACTTGGTCCTCGACCCCCGAACGTGATCCCGGTTTAATTTCTTGGGCTTCTACTCAGACTTCAAAGCTCCAACCTATTCGATTTCGCTCCAACTTACCTAAATAGCTTAGAATCATTTCCTATAAGGCATAAAACATGTAATAAGTATAATTCACTATCATTTAACCTTAAACACACGTAAAATATAATAATTAGAGTGCAATACTACGGCTAAAACACGAGTTTCTAGCCTACCATTAGAACACTCATACAATATCTAATCTCCCGCCTGTTTCAACGTCGTCTTCTTAGAGAATGACCATGACTAGCCATGAAAAGGCAAATAAGGACAACAAGAAATTGCCGGCATATTATCTCCTCAAGGATAATATATTCAATACTTAATAGTGGTTGAAGATCCATAAAAACAACTAATTTTGCCATAAAAAATGAAAAGAATGAATACACATAAATTTGATACTATGCTATTTAGTAGAGAAAGAACTATACCCAACTTCTGAAATAGGGGTAGAAAGAGCAAACAATGAGTAAAGAACAAATCATTTCAAAAGGAAGCACCAAGAATGAAATTACCAGAACTAAGAACTAATTTTACAAAATACCTCAAATATTATTTCTTGAATATAGAAACACACCCCAACAAACAAAGAAACCAGTAGTTAGTGCCTTCACACCCTGAGTCATTCAAAAGGGAGGGAAAGCAAAATCAATGAAAATCCTTTTACCTGTACACATGGCTTTGATCTCTGAAGAGGAATGATGTTTGGCATATTTCGATATGTGTTGATGTTACTTTACCTATGTTTTAACTGCTTTTTGATGCTATTTGATCTTTAAAATGCCCAACATGGTTTAATTATTAGTTTTATGACTAATTGAGTTGTGTGTGATGAATTAGGGTGTTTGGAGTGCAAAAATATGAAGAAAAGGTGCTCTAGGTAGAGGAAGAGGGGTTGGATTTCGTGCACCCTTAGCAGTGAAGTCGGCCCATAACATCCGCCATAGCATCCGCACCTGGGCATAGCTGAGATGGAGGAACAAAGGGAGGATGTGTCGCGTCCTCCCTCGCATGCAAAGCTGAGAAATGGAGGACGGGGTGGATGCGTCGCATCCACCCCAGCATCAATCCCTGTAGCCAAGTCGTATTAGGAATAGGAGAACTTTGGCCCACGACTTTTGTACGCAATATATAAGCCAAAAACGCCTCTTTTAGGGCATCTAACATATTGGGAAGGGGGAAAAAGCCACGAAAAAGCTGTGGAGGCCGGAATTCATCAAGTTCCATCTTTCTCCCACCAAACTTTGTAATTTTTATGTTTCTTTGTATGATTTGTTGTTTGGCTACCATGTCTATGTGGAGCTAAACTTCACGTTCTAGGGTTGTGGTTCTTTCATGACTATTGTTATTCGGATATTGATTTTGCCTTCTTGATTTATCATATTGGTTTATTTATTCAATCTTGCGCTTAATTATTTAATTGCTTGATCACCAATTGAATACTATCTACGAATCTAGAATTGAACTCGAAAGTGGGAATTCTAGATTGCATATAGGATTGAGTAGAGCAAGTTCTTGAACTCGGGCATCGGGGAACGGATTCGTGGTTAGGATAGACATATACCTAATTGCCTTGCTTGGTTGATTTACAGGAATTATAAATGCGTTCTTGTTGATTCTAACTCCATAGACATATAGGCGTTAGGTTAGCTTGAATAGGCGAGTAAGAACTCGACAGATTCTTATGAGCATTATTAACCCTGTCAACCAATAAGCTAGATAAATTAGTCAGTCAATTCAATTTAACAATACAATATGATTGTTAGATAGCCCATTACCCTAGATCGTTTTCATTACATTGATATCATAAAAAAATCTGCTCTTTCTCTGTTCAAAGTTCATTATTTATATTTTCTTATTTAATTAGTTTAGAATAAAATATTTTTAGGTTTAATTCTTGTTTAGATAATTAGGATAGTCTAATTTAGTTAATAGTTAATCATAAGTCCTCGTGGGTTCGACATCCGACTTTTAGTCACTTTATTACTTGACGACCGCGTATACTTGCGTGAGTGTGCGTTTGGCCGCAACAAGTTTTTGGCGCCATTGCCGGGGACTTAGAATTAGCTATTTTTCTAGATTAGGCTTTTACTTATAACTTTATATTTTTTTTCTTTTTGTAAAAGTTTTTAATTTTATAACTATTTAACTTTTCTCTTAGTGTATTTCTAGTTCTCTCAACATGACATCTAGGGATGAAGTATCCAGAGGTAAGGTTATTGATGAAGACGCTTGGTTGACGGAAGACTGTTATGGCCCATCTTTTTGGTCTTGTCATGCCCTGAACTCTGGGAGGTCTGAATTTGAATATGGGAGTAAGGGTTGGTATTGGGACGGATATTCTCGATTAAGCAAATATACGAAACGATGTTGTCTTTTAACAACATTGGTGAATGATTGGTCTAAGGAGAGAGTTGATCTTGCACATGAAATTGACAAGTTTGGCTTGGCTTTGCAGAACTTGGATGTAGATTTGAGTGCAAAAGTTGATGCGTGTAACGCCCAACAATTTAATGATGAGTTGTGTGAAGATGAAAAAATATTTCTAGACCAAATTGAGGAGCTAAAACGAGAATACCAATTATTAGACCATATTTTCTTGAGGATGCCAATATTGAGAAGAGTACTCTAGAGTCTTTTGAGGGAGTAGATAATATTACTTTGGGAGACTTTAGTGTATGTGAATATGGGGATGCAAATAGTAGTAAGTTTCATGAGTTAAGGCGCATTAGACCTCATTTCAATTATTTTTTTCACATTGTGTTTAGATAGTAAGATAGTAATCGAGCCATCTGAGCCTATAGAGGAGTCAAAGGGTGAGGATGAGAATTCCTATATTCTTTAATTTGTTATGCCAAAAAGCAAAAATTACATTCCATGTCTAAAGGACGAAAAGTACAGACGGAAAAATTTATTACTTGGTCTGGTTATCTTTGTAGCCCCACCAAAAGAGCATAGCAGAAAACTTGAAACCATGTTAGGGGTAAAATTCATAAGTTCGAGGTGGAGGAAAAAGTGGTTCACGTCGTGCCGCGACGTTAAATTAGGCGCTTGTTGGGAGGCAACCCAACTTTACTGCTTTCTTTTATTTTTGTTTATTTTATTATTTTTATTATTTTTGTAGTGTTGTTTTATTTTGTAGGATTATGAGCATAGGAAGAAAAGTCACTGGAAGCGTGCAAAAGCGAGCCAGATGGTTGGAACTAGTGTGAGGTACCCGCACAAAGGACCATCCATGGGAGAAGTCTGAGTATCCCGTGAGGTGCTATTGCTTCGGCCTTTGGTCTTTCAGGGAGTTTCTTGTCCACCCTTGTTATTTTTACTTTATTTGTGCATTGAGGACACTGCACTCTTTTAAGTGTGGCATATTTCGATATGTGTTAATGTTACTTTACCTATGTTTTAACCGCTTTTTGATGCTATTTGATCTTTAAAATGCCTAACATAGTTTAATTATTGATTTTATGACTAATTGAGTTGTGTGTGATGAATTAGGATGTTTGGAGTGCAAAAATATGAAGAAAAGGTGCTCTAGGTAGAGGAAGAGGGGTTGGATTTCGTGCACCCTTAGCAGTGAAGTCGGCCCATAGCATCCGCCATAGCATCCACACCTGGGCAAATCTGAGATGGAGGAACAAAGGGAGGATGCGCCGCATCCTCCCTCGCATGCAAAGCTGAGAAATGGAGGACGAGGTGGATGCGTCGCATCCACCCCAGCATCAATCCCTGTAGCCAAGTCGGATTAGGAATAGGAGAACTTTGGCCCACGACTTTTGTACGCAATATATAAGCCAAAAACACCTCTTTTAGGGCATCTAACATATTGTGAGGGGGGGAAAAGCCACGAAAAAGCTGTGGAGGCCGGAATTCATCAAGTTCCATCTTTCTCCCACCAAGCTTTGTAATTTTTATGTATCTTTGTATGATTTGTTGTTTGGCTACCATGCCTATGTGGAGCTAAACTTCACGTTCTAGGGTTGTGGTTCTTTCATGACTATTATTATTCGGATATTGATTTTGCCTTATTGATTTATCATATTGGTTTATTTATTCAATCTTGCGCTTAATTATTTAATTGCTTGATCATCAATTGAATATTATCTACGAATCTAGAATTGAACTCGAAAGTGGGAATTCTATATTGCATATAGGATTGAGTAGGGAAAGTTCTTGAACTCGGGCATCGGGAAACGGATTCGTGGTTAGGATAGACATATACCTAATTACCTTGCTTGGTTGATTTGCAGGAATTATAAATGCGTTCTTGTTGATTCTAACTTCATAGACATATAGACGTTAGGTTAGCTTGAATAGGCGAGTAAGAACTCGACAGATGCTTATGAGTATTATTTACCCTGTCAACCAATAAGCTAAATAAATTAGTCAGTCAATTCAATTTAAGAATACAATATGATTGTTAGATAGCCCATAACCCTAGATCGTTTTCATTACATTGATATCATAAAAAAATCTGCTCTTTCTCTGTTTAAAGTTCATTATTTATATTTTTTTATTTAATTAGTTTAGAATAAAATATTTTTAGGTTTAATTCTTGTTTAGATAATTAGGATAGTATAATTTAGTTAATATTTAATCATAAGTCCTCGTGGGTTCGACATTCGACTTTTAGTCACTTTATTACTTGACGACCGCGTATACTTACGTGAGTGTGCGTTTGGCCGCAACAAGGAAAATGAAGAAGAAGATGATTTAGCTGCATTCACCTTTGCTTTTCCATGGCCAAAGTGTACAGAGAGAAATTTGTTTGCTAATAATATGGGGGAAAGTATTTGAGATGGGCTTTTAGGGATTTGAGGGCCGGGGCAATTAGGTCTTTAATATGTTTATGCAAGTATTAAAATCCCTTGCATTACTAATATCATGATTTTCTATGCATATATACATAGGATAATACCAAAATAATGATGTATAACTAATACAAGTGTTAGTTATATACAAGTATTAGTTATACACGAGTTGAAAAAATATACCAAACAAAGTATAAGTAATGCACAAAGCTAATTGTCACAACTCGCATTTTGGAGTTGTGATTTCGGCCAAGAACTNCCGAGACGAGGGGAGCCGCGGGCGCCGCACGGGCGAGCAGGTGCCGCTACCCAATGTAAGGATTGGGCTCGTGACATAATGCTTGTATTATTTTTTCTAATACCTCCTGTCAAACTACCCCTTAGCTTATAAGTACCACTTTCAACTGGGCAAGACTCGATGGTTTTAATGTTATTTTAGATGAAGAGAAACCTATCATGTTTTAATAATGGAAACCATTGTTTCCGTCCAAGAATACTTTTTTCGATCAGTCGTTAATTCGTTTTTACAATGGAACGTACTTATGGGACGTTCATTGGATGTTGGAAGAGTATTAATAATGTAACAGTACAAATTGTTTGTCTCTAGTGTGTGTAAAAGGGACTATTCGGAAAAGTTATGTTGATTAGTCAATTAATCCAAAAGTACCTTGTATACGGATGAAACCGAGCCCGTGGGACGCTTTGGTTTCCGATGAAGTGAACAGAGCAAGAAACGTAAAGGCAAGAAATCGGAATCGAGACAAGAAGCTCCTTGGTCCGGGGTCTGGGAAAAACACCCACCCTCGGGAGTATCGAGGCCATGACCCTCACGTCCGATTCGAACCCCAAAAGCCTCGGAGAGTATTACCAGACAATCGAGCACGACCAACAAAAGGCTGTGATGTCCGCGGCCGGCCGGATATCACGGCGTAGATCTCGACACATATTGGCAGAGAACCAGTGATTAGTTAAACGAAAGATTTTTACCTTTTATGGAATTGTACTTAGGGTAAAACTCCCCTACTATATAAAG
>AWOL01S0080035.1:0-10604 GCA_000715115.1 Nicotiana otophora | reverse complement strand
TAAAAGTGAGTAGTATTATAAGTAATTTGAGATAATTTTTAATTATGTGGATAATTGGGTAATTAATAATTTTTGGTGGAAGATTAGTTAATTAATCATAAATCTTGATAAGCCTAAGCCCCTCCCCCACTCCCCCCCACACGTGGCAGCCAACCACCCCTAATTAATGACTCTTAAGTCATTATGATAAGGTGGCACATTAATAAAGATTGGTAGTCTTTCTAGTCATCCTAGTGGGGCCTACACATAAAAGCAAAAAGACAACCTTTCTAATTCACCCATAACAAATTGCTCTCATCTACTACATTAGGAAAGAAGTCTTCAGCAAGGGTAATGGGTTGTAACAGCAACGTAGTTGCTTCAAATCTTTCATACGAAGACCATTTAATATTATAGCAACGTGGGTTTTGCAATTATAAGGGAGTACAGTGCAATCTTTCTCAAGAATATCATATGGATTTTTCCCTAATTCGATCCACCATTACGTGTTCGTCACAAAAGTTGTGTGTTAGAGGAATCATCAAGAGAATCGGTCTAGGTATGTTAATGCTATCCCTTCTTTCTTTTTGGCATGATCTGTACGATACAAACGAAACGAGCAAATGCACAACCTTCATAAATGAATTTATTCATAGAAATATTAGAGATTCGTACGTTCTTCATTTCACATGTGAATTATTATTATATCTTCTGTTCATGCGTCTCAGAAAAATACGTAATTGATAAAGTTTATCCGACAGGCATATGATTTTTATGACATTCTGAGAAAATCTTATTAACATAATTCTAATGCATTTCATGCATTTATACATGTACATTGGCCCATGGCCAGATGGCGTTATATACACGTATATTATATGTATATGGGATATGGGAAACGTTTATGGCGTTATATACGCACCACTACCTGATCAGCTGGTATACATTGATGATTTGCCCATAGTGGCCTAGATGACATGATGGGATGCCCTCATAGGCTTGATGATGTTATCAACACATGTACCTATGCACGACATGACATTCATATGCATATGGATGACACTATAAGTATTTCATGATTTACAGAGTTACTCAGACTTACATGTCGAGGCGTTTACTCCATGTTTCTCTCATGTCTATTATTTACTTATTTGCATTCCTTACATACTCGGTACATTATTTGTACCGACGTCCCTTTTGCCTGGGGATGCTGTGTTTCATGCCCGCAGGTCCCCATAGATAGGTCAAGAGTCCTTCAAGTAGGCTATCAGCTCAGCAGAAGGTGTTGGTGTGCTCTGTCAGCTCCGGAGTTGCTTGTTTGGTCGGTATGATTTAGACGTGTATTGTTTGGTATGGTGGGACTCTGTCCCGACCTTTATATAAATTATGTATTCTTAGAGGCTTGTAGATAGATTTCATGTACGTAAAAGATTTTATGGCCTTGTCGGCCTATGTTCAGTCTACGAGTTGTTATTTCATGTTGTATTCTACTTATCTCACGGCAGCCTCTCTGGCTCAGTTATCTATGATAGTATGATACAAAAAGATACGTTATGTTGGTACTCAGTTGAGTAAGGTACCGGGTGCCCATCACGGCCCATCAGTTTGGGTCGTGACAATTTTAGTTACTTTGCTCTTAGTTAGTAAACCTCAAGTCACTATTTAATGTTTGAGAAGGTTGATTACTTGAATTCTTGCAAAACTAGTGGTTGTGAGTATTAGGTTAATTTCCTGTGGGATTCGACATCAGACTTGTAAATCAAATTATATTTGCAATGACCACTAGACCTTGTAGGAGGCATAGTTGGGCGTTATCCAATTTTGGCATCGTTGTCGGAGAATTAACGGTGTTATTAATTGCAACGAGCGGAATTACTAGGATTCTTAATTTAGTAAACTTTCTTGACTTTAAATTTCATTACACTAAAATTCTAACGTTTTTAGTTTCTATGTTACATGTGTATGCTAAGAAACTCCTCGATAAAAATTGTTTGAAGCATTACTGGATCTTGAGAAAGTGTTCAAGGCATTAAATTGTGAAAACAGGAAAGAAAAATGACAACAACACCTAAGAGAACAAATTGAATTAGATATAGGTGACGTTTTGGACAATCGAATTAACCAAAATAATAGGGATAACCTGAACAATCAGGGGTGTGACACCACTGGTGCCAGAGGAAGCCTTGTATGATTGGGCACAACCCACTGCTGAACATCTGGTAACTGCAATTGCAGTCCTTCAGATACAAGCAGAATAAGTTCAAATCACAAACAACATACTGCATCTGCTGTAGAACAAGTTACCGTTCTCCGGGTCTTACATTGAAGATTCATAGCAACACCTGAAATACCTTTTGTCAATTTTTGTCACTCAAAGGAAATCGAATGTGACATCATAAGGAATCAATTTTTTATTGTTTTCATTCTCAGTGATTGGAGCTTAAGTTGCTCCCCATAAACTCCATCACCACTTAGAAGGAATTAGTCAAATAGTTTTTGAATAAGTTTTACCCACCAAATAAGACTGCTAAGCAAGTTGATGAAATATTGAGCTTCAAGTAGCAACTAGCAGAAACTTTGCAATAAACGTGGGAGAGGTTCAAAGGGTCAAGTATCCACATCATGGCATTCCAGATCAGATGTTGGGACAAAAATTTTACATGGGATTGACAGATAGCTTGAAGGCCAACTTTGATGCTTCAGCCTGTGGAATTAAGACACTCCAATCACCCCTATAGTTCACTCAGTAGCTCTGGGCCAAAACAACTCCATAGCTGAGAATATGGCCAGTTTGATGACTTAAATGAGTATTCTTACCAAGGAGATTGATGAATTAGGCCAAACACATGTGCATATAGTAGATACGACTAATGGAGGATTATGCACCCCATCCATTAACCAAACATATGTATGCTCGTGGAGTGGTGAAAGTGATGGCCAGAACCACTAAGAAAATATGAAATATGTGGGCAACTTTGGGGGCCAGAGACAAGGTGGCTAGAATTGGGGACAACAGAATCAGAAATATAGACCATCAAAGCAGCAGTACAATAATAATAATAATAATCATGGAGTTATACAACCACATGGTCAAGTTGTGCCGTATCAAAGGCAACAAGGATACAATTAGCAGAATCAATAGCTATCTTATCAACAACCTTAATAGCAACAGATAGTGAGACAAGATGATGGGTTGCGCAAAATTAAAGGAATGTTGCAACAACTCATTGGGTCCAGCGGGAAGATAGAATAAAAGGTCCACCACATGCAAGAAAAAGTAGTATCACACGACTCAGCTATCAATGGCATTGAGGTGAAATTAGGGAAAACATCCATGGCCCTTAACAATCTTCCTCAAAGGACGTTACATGCAGACACACATGTCAATCCGAAAGAGCAGGGCCAAAAGCATTTGATGGTTGACAGTCTGAGAAATGGTAGAGATTTAGATTTGGACCAAGAAATAACTTGAGAAAGCCGACCAACTGAAACACTTGTGCTAATATAACTTGAGGTAGATGAATCAACTGATTTAGCTGAGGTAACATTACAACAAGCGCAAGATAACACGCCCCAAAATTGAGGAGCGCGACCGGTGCTCAACCGAGTGAACCCGGCCGAGCAAGCCTATTAAATTTCCTTCACCTAAACTCATCCATGAATGGAGATAATACATATTTTCATTAATTAGACAATAAGGTGATCATTTCTATAATATAAATTCATTACTGATAGTTTCATCATTTTAAAGTCTCAAATAGAATCGGTAATACAACCATAACACAACATAGTTTCACTTTCCCAGCACCAATATACAACCTACACTATGTCTATGGAGCCTCTATAGATAAAGAAGAGTACTATGATACTGCCGACAACAAGGCCCCGACTATACCTCAAACACAATACAGAAAGAACAAAAGATACATGACCCCGAAATGAAGTGGGGCTCACCAAGTCAACTGGGAAGAGGGTGTACCGCTATCACTGATCAATGTCTCCTATTGTGGAACCACCTACATCCATTAAAGATGCAGTGCCCCCAGCAAAAGGAACGTTAGTGCCGTGGAATAACACTTGTATGTGTAACTAAACACCCTCTCCATATAATGAATAATATTATAAGGAGGAACAATCATGAAACCAATGGAGGCCTCGAGCAATACCAAAACATCAAGTTAAGAACCACTCTTTTTAGGTTGAAGATCCTTAGTACCTATATACCATCGTTCACAATATTATTATTCACAATACCAATACTACCGTACTTTTATCACAGAGCCCGATCATGGCCCAATCGACTAGACCATCTCATTAGAGACATCAACCACAATCACTCTCAATACCAATACCACCGTACTTTTAGCACGGAATCCGATCATGACCCGATCGGCTAGGCTGTTTCATTAGAGACATCAACCATAATCACAATTTCAAAAATAATTTCCTGCACAATCACCACCATGTGTGTGGCATGGTGTCCGATCACGACCCGATCGGCTAGGCCGTCTCATTAGAGACATCAACCTTTTTATATCAATCATCGCATTTCATACTTCTTTCACATCTTTTCATTTCATTGGTACTACTGGACACAATTATAAAATCATTCTTAGCAACGTTGGCCGTATTTAGTATTTCATGATCACCTTTTCACTTTCAAACACCATGCTAATCATCAGCAACAACAACAATTCAAATCAAGGTGTATAGTACACATGTGAGCAATTAGAAATCTAAGGCACATAGAGGTATTTCATAGAATTTGGCATAATAGCCTTCGTTTGAACTTGACTTGAAGTCGAAATATTACTAATGCACAGCCCATACTTTTACCCATTCTTAAATGATAACACGACATGATAATAGCATTTGGGATACTTATTGAATATATATCTTTCAACACAAACTTATTCGGAATACCCAATTTATAATGAACCATTCGTGTCTTACATAAATTATATGAATATCGTGGGATTCAATTCTAAGAGAAGAGTTTATCCAACATAACTAAATTGAGCATCCTTAAACTCTAAAATGTTTCGAAAATCTTAGCAACTTCAATCTATTTTAGAAATGTAACAAATTAAACCAAAATTATGAAGATGATCATAGTTCTAGCTCATTTGACATTCTATCAAACACTAGGTATGCATGTTGTTATGCATTTCCATCTAGACTCGAGGCGAAGTTGTCCGGATATAGTTATTACGGGTATAATCTCAGCCTATCATAGGGATGCTTCCTTGTTGTTTGATCTGAGTTCTACATATTCTTATGTGCCTTCATATTTTTCTTCGCATTTGAGTATGCATCGTGATTCCCGTTATGTTCCTTCTATGTCTATGACGGTTCGGGATTCCATAATAGGTGATCGGTGTACTGGTCTTGTTTTTTGACTATTAATGGTTTTGATATTGTAGTTGATCTTATGTTGTTCGATATGGTGGATTTTGAGGTTATTCTTGGTATGGAATGGTTGTCCCTGTAAAACATTATGTGGGATTGCCATGCAAAGACTATGACGTTATCCATGTTGGGGTTGCCTAGATTGGAGTGGAGAGGGACTCTTGGTCACTCCACTAGTAGGGTGGTTTCATATTTGAAGGCTCGACATATGGTCGAGAAGGAGTGTTTGGCGTATTTGGCTTATATCCGTGATTTTAGGGCGGAGGTTCCTTCTATGGATTTGGTACGGGTCCTGAGTGAGTTTTCTAAGGTGTTTCCTATAGATTTGGCGAGTACGCAACTCTACAAAGGTATTGACTTATTCATTTACTTGGTTTTGAGCGCTCAACCCATTTCTATTCCACTATATCGTATTGCTCCAGTTGAGTTGAAAGATTTAATGGATAAGTTGCAGGATTTGCTTGACCAAGGGGTTCATCAGATCGAGTGTTTCCCCTAAGGGTGCGTCAATGTTGTTTGTTATGAAAAGGTACGGATTGATGAGGATGTGCATAGATTATCAGATGTTGCACTAGGTCACTATCAAGAACAAGTATCTATTTTCGAGGATTGATGGTTTATTTTATTAGCTTCAGGGTGCCGAGGTGTTTTTAAAGATTGATTTAAGATCTGGCTACCATTAGGTGGATATTGGGGCATGAAATGTCCCTATGATAGCTTTTAGGACTCAACTCTTTCACAACGAGTTCTTGGTGATGTCATTTGGCTTGATTAATGCCCCATCAGCCTTTATGGACTTGATGAACTGAGTGTTCAATCCTTATCTGGATTCCTTCGTGATTGTCTTCATTGATGATATTTTCGCTTACTTCAGCAGTCGAGAGGAGCATGAGCAGCAACTACGGTAGTGCTTCAGACTTTGAAGGATCGTCAATTTTATGCCAAGTTTTCAAAGTGTGAGTTCTGGTTAGACTTGATTGCCTTTTTGGGTCATGGGGTGTTGTACGACGGTATCAAGGTGGATCATGAGTAGATTGAGGCAGTTCAGAACTAGCCTAATCCTACTTCAGCTATAGAGATTAGATGCTTTTTGGTAGCTTACTATCATGGGTTCGTGGAGGGGTTTTCATCTATGTCTGCCCTATTGACCAAATTGACCTAGAAGGGTGCACTTTTTAGATGGTCCGATAAATGTGAGGCGAGATTTTGGAAGCTCAAGACTGCATTGACTGTATCCCCAGTGGTTGTGTTTCCTACAAGTTTGGGATCTTACATTGAGTATTGTGATGTATCGCGTATTGGACTTGACACAATATTGATGTAGGATAGTAGGGAGATTGCCTACGCGTCTCATCAGTTAAAGGTTTACGAGAAGAATTACCCTGTGCATGATTTGGAGTTTGCATCCCCTGTTCACGCTCTCATGATTTGGAGGCACTATTCATATGGGGTTCCACGTGAGATCTATACCGACCATCAGAGTCTCCAACACCTGTTCACGTAGAAAGACCATAATTTGTGGCAGTGGAGATGGTTGGAGTTATTAAAAGACTATGATATCATCATATTATATCATTCGGGGAAGGCCAATATTGTGGTTGATGCCTTGAGTAGAATAGCGGAGATCATGTATAGTGTGGCATTTTTACCGACAGTGGAGAGGCCACAAGCCATAGATATTCAGGCTTTGGCCAACCGGCTCGTCAAGTATGATGTTTTGGAGCTTAACAAGGTTCTTGCTTGTGTTGTGGTAGAATCATCATTGTTGGAGCATATCAAGGCTCGGTATTTTAATGATCCTCACTTGTTATGTATTATTGCCTCGTTTCCCCCATTTAATGCTTTATATATGTGTATTTATGTAATCTGACTAGCGGGGGATGGTTAATTTGTTTTCGGGGGAGTTTTGGATTGAATTGGGAAACATAGTCTGTTGGCTGGAGGCTTAAGTTGTAAGCGTTGGCTGGAGTTTGATTTNGAGCATGAGCAGCAACTACGGTAGTGCTTCAGACTTTGAAGGATCGTCAATTTTATGCCAAGTTTTCAAAGTGTGAGTTCTGGTTAGACTTGATTGCCTTTTTGGGTCATGGGGTGTTGTACGACGGTATCAAGGTGGATCATGAGTAGATTGAGGCAGTTCAGAACTAGCCTAATCCTACTTCAGCTATAGAGATTAGATGCTTTTTGGTAGCTTACTATCATGGGTTCGTGGAGGGGTTTTCATCTATGTCTGCCCTATTGACCAAATTGACCTAGAAGGGTGCACTTTTTAGATGGTCCGATAAATGTGAGGCGAGATTTTGGAAGCTCAAGACTGCATTGACTGTATCCCCAGTGGTTGTGTTTCCTACAAGTTTGGGATCTTACATTGAGTATTGTGATGTATCGCGTATTGGACTTGACACAATATTGATGTAGGATAGTAGGGAGATTGCCTACGCGTCTCATCAGTTAAAGGTTTACGAGAAGAATTACCCTGTGCATGATTTGGAGTTTGCATCCCCTGTTCACGCTCTCATGATTTGGAGGCACTATTCATATGGGGTTCCACGTGAGATCTATACCGACCATCAGAGTGTCCAACACCTGTTCACGTAGAAAGACCATAATTTGTGGCAGTGGAGATGGTTGGAGTTATTAAAAGACTATGATATCATCATATTATATCATTCGGGGAAGGCCAATATTGTGGTTGATGCCTTGAGTAGAATAGCGGAGATCATGTATAGTGTGGCATTTTTACCGACAGTGGAGAGGCCACAAGCCATAGATATTCAGGCTTTGGCCAACCGGCTCGTCAAGTATGATGTTTTGGAGCTTAACAAGGTTCTTGCTTGTGTTGTGGTAGAATCATCATTGTTGGAGCATATCAAGGCTCGGTATTTTAATGATCCTCACTTGTTATGTATTATTGCCTCGTTTCCCCCATTTAATGCTTTATATATGTGTATTTATGTAATCTGACTAGCGGGGGATGGTTAATTTGTNTATAAAGTTGTTTTGGCTAGATTCGAGCCATCTGGAGGTTGATTCACACGGGCAGGGCTTTCTACAGTGCTGATTTAGCTTGCTTGAGTTAATTATCTTACCTACAATTTGTTGAGGCACTAGTTCCCTGAGTTATTAGTGAAAGCTACATGCTATGGATGGATCACATGTGAGGGGATTGAGCCCATGTGCGTATACCAGGATATTATCCATGCTCGGGGTAGTGTTTAGGCTATTATATGCCTTGAATCGATTGCTAAGCTTCATGTTATCATACTTCTTATGTGGTATTCCCTTCATGAGCAATTTGGAATCATGTTAGAGATTTTTTGTTTGTTGATCTCCTATATTCAAACGTGTTAGTTGCTATTCTGTTGTCGTAATCACCTGATTTGAACTGTGGTAGCACACTTAGCACATTGCTATACTATAGCATGTCACTTATATCAGTCCATGAGTATGCAAATTGATATACATTATTCATGTACATGTACCTTTCTATGTGGTTTATATGTGATGTGGACTGGGTTGATAGCACGTAAGTTGTCTGTGCGGACCTGAGTTATGTTAGCACATGAGTAGTCCATGCAGTGTGTGGATAACGATCAATCCCCCTAGGGTCACCCTCTCATGTTTCTCTCTTGATGGTGTACACGCAATAAGAGGAAAACCGACCATTGTGTGTTTTGCTTATTTAATTTTGTTTGACTCCCAGTTATTATATTACTAGTTCAGTTTCAGCTTTCAGTTATTTTATTGCCTTGCATACTCGGTACATTATTTTGTACTGACGTCCCTTTTTCTAGGGACGCTGCATTTCATGCGTGCAGGTTCAGNTCCAACACCTGTTCACGTAGAAAGACCATAATTTGTGGCAGTGGAGATGGTTGGAGTTATTAAAAGACTATGATATCATCATATTATATCATTCGGGGAAGGCCAATATTGTGGTTGATGCCTTGAGTAGAATAGCGGAGATCATGTATAGTGTGGCATTTTTACCGACAGTGGAGAGGCCACAAGCCATAGATATTCAGGCTTTGGCCAACCGGCTCGTCAAGTATGATGTTTTGGAGCTTAACAAGGTTCTTGCTTGTGTTGTGGTAGAATCATCATTGTTGGAGCATATCAAGGCTCGGTATTTTAATGATCCTCACTTGTTATGTATTATTGCCTCGTTTCCCCCATTTAATGCTTTATATATGTGTATTTATGTAATCTGACTAGCGGGGGATGGTTAATTTGTTTTCGGGGGAGTTTTGGATTGAATTGGGAAACATAGTCTGTTGGCTGGAGGCTTAAGTTGTAAGCGTTGGCTGGAGTTTGATTTTTGTGTTGATGACCCAAGAATGGTGCTTGTATGGTTCCAATAGGTTTGTAAGGTGGTTTTGGACTTAGGTGTATGCCAGGATTTTGATTTGGGGTTTTCTAGGTTAATTTGGTTCTATTTGGCAAATATTAGTAAGTGGAAGGTTTATAAGACTTGTAGGTTTGACGAGGAGTTGATTTTGATGATATGAGGTTTAGATTGTTGTTCCGGGAGTTGCAATAGTTCCGTCATGTCATTTGGGACTAGAATGTAATATTTGAGGTCATTACGAGTTTTTTAGGCGTATTCGGTGTAAGTTTTGAATTTGGAAATTTGGATTAGTTCCGTATGTTCAAATTGAGGTGTGGTTCGTGGTTTTAATGTTGTTTGGTATGATTCGAGGCCTCAAGTAGGTCCGTGTTTTATTTTGGGATTGGTTGGTGTGTTTGGTAAGGGTCCCACCATCCTCGGGCATGTTTTAGATTTATTTCGGATCAGTTTAAGTTATGCCGGCATTGGTGAAGATTGTTGAGTCTTGTGTTTTCGCATCTACGGAATTGTGGTCACATATACAAAGCCGCAAAAGTGGATGATGTTACATAGAAGTGGACTGGGCTGGAGGCAAGGGGAAGAATGCAAATGCAGATGTTGGAATGTAGAAGCGATTTCGCAGAAGCGGTAAGAGGACTGCATACGTTGTTGGTCGTGGAATATGCTATTCCCGCATTTCCAATCGATTTTCCGCAAATGCGACATTTTGGACCGCAAATGCGGAATCGCTGGACAGTCTATTATATTTTGAGGGTTTGTCATTTTTCATTATTTAGAGTTGTGGAGCTTGGGAATATGCTATTTGTGGAGGGATTTCACAACAATTGAAGGGGTAAGTACACAAATGGATTTTGGTGTTAGATATTTA
>AWOL01S0080032.1:0-5000 GCA_000715115.1 Nicotiana otophora | reverse complement strand
CTTTCTATATAATCCCTTGCAACAAATGAATTTGATAACCTTACTTGTTGAAATCTCTATTTGAATTGGAGTCTTTGTTATTATTTAAATTGTTGAAAGAGACTTAGTTTCAGATTGCACCATAACTAGAATCTTTACTATTCTTTAAATTGTTGAAAGATACATATCGATCTTTGAATTAAAAGGCCCTATGTTGAATGGATCGCCACCTAACCCATAATGACTAAGAGTCATATGGTTTGGTAGTGTCTTGCTGCCACGTGGGGGTGGGGGTGGAGGTGGGGTGGTGTTAATCTTTATCCATAACTCGTTAGTTAAATAGGTAATATTCCGTTACCCAATAATTAACCAATTTTCCACATAATTAAGAATTATCTCAACTTACTTAAAATACTACTCACTTTTAACATACCTTGTACACCTTACTATCATGGTCATGTAGTACCTTGTATGGCACTAGTCCATAAATATCGGGTATTAATGCTCGGACCGTATTTTATCCCAAATCGACAACCTTCAACGAAACTCATTTTCTTTGATTCGTTTACCCTTTATCCTTCACGGCACTTACTTATTGCTTGTTATAAGTAGCATAAATGCGTATAACCTCAAGACAACCTCATCCCCGAGTCTATGTCAATTAACTTATGACGAAACTTTTTCGTATGAAGTGTGGGATATAACATCCTTCACCCCATAGAAACATTCGTCCTCGAATGTTTAACTCCCCGGGATCTATATAAACTTTGGCAGAGTCACCTTTGCAACAATACTACTACCAACTCTTCCTGTAGAAACTTAATAATTTAACACCACATAGGACCACAATCATCAATAACGACAATGACCTCACACGACCAATGACAATAACTAACACAAGAATCCATACATGTACCTTAAGGTTGTAATGTCTCAGTTGGACCCTTCTCTGGAAGAGGAAATAAGTGAGTATATCTAGACTTCATGTCTTCTTCGGCCTCCCAAGTCATTTCTTCCACATTGTTGTTTCTTCAAAGTACGTTTACCGAAGCTACGTCTTTAGTCTTCAATCTATGAACCTGTCTATATAGTATAGCAATGGGAGTTTCCTCATATGATAGTTGCTCTGTGACCTGAACGTCGTCAACTAAAACGATTCTAGAAGGATCTGCGAAACATTTACGGAGCATAGACACATGAAAGACTTGATGTACAGACTCTAAGTCCGAAGGCAAGTCTAACTTATATGCTACCTGGCCTACCTTGCGTATGATTCTATATGGCCCAATGTACCGAGGGCTAAGTTTTCCTTTCTTACCGAACCTCATAACACCTTTCATCGGTGATACATTTAGGAATACCCAGTCGTAAACCTGAAACTCCAAGTCTCGCCGTCGATTATTCACATAAGACTTCTGACGGCTTGGAGCTACTAATAGCCTTTCCTGTATAAGCTTAATTTTCTCGATTGCCTGTTGTAACAATTCCGATCCTACTAATATAGTTTCCCCAACATCAAAACCACCCTATAGGTGACCTACACTTCCGTCCATAAAGAGCTTCGTATGGAGCCATCTGAATACTTGAATGGTAGCTATTATTATATGCAAACTCAACAAGCGGCAGATGATCATCCCAGCTACCCTTGAAGTCTATCACACGAGCCCATAATATATCCTTAAGTGTCTGAATAGTATGCTCAGCCTGTCCGTCTGTCTGGGGATCAAATATTGTACTAAGACTTACCTGAGTCCCCAATCCTTTTTGGAAGGACCTCCAAAACATAGCTGTAAATTGATCTCCTCTATCCGATATAATAGATACAGGGACACCATGCAGGCATACTATCTCCTTAATATAAAGCCTTGCATAATCTTCTGCGGAATATGTAGTCCTAACGGGCTGAAAATGGGCATATTTTGTAAGCCTATCAACAATCACCCATATAGAGTCCAAGTTACGCTGTGTACGAGGTAAGCCTACGATGAAATCCATATTAATTACTTCCCATTTCCAAGTCGGAATCACCATAGCCTGCAATAATCCACCGCGCTTTTGATGCTCAATCTTAACCTGCTGATAGTTAGGGCACTGAGAAACAAACTCCGCTATATCCTTTTTCATCCATCACACCAATATATTTCCCTGATATCATGATACATCTTTGTTGCTCCTGGATGGATAGAATAACGAGAATAATGAGTTTCTCCCATAACTTGCCGATACAGCCCTGCAATATTAGGGACACATAATCATCCTCGATATATGAAGACCCCATCTTCTATAATCTCAAACGGTGTCTTCTCTTTCTGAGGGGTGGTATCCCTATAATGAACTAACACAGGATCCTTGTACTGGCATTCCTTCACTTCAGTTACTAAAGAGGATGTTATTGTATCCTGAATAGTAATTCCAATATCAACTGAGTCCAGTAACCGAACTCCAAGACTAGCTAACTGATGCATCTCATGGGCTATTCCCCTCCTCTAGCTATAAATATGACAAGCTACCCATAGATCTATGGCTGAGGGTGTCGGCTACCACGTTCGCCTTCCCCGGATGGTATAAAATATCAACGTCATAATCTTTAAGTAGCTCCAACCATCTCCTTTGACATAAATTCAATTCCTTTTGCTTGAAGATATACTGGAGGTTCTTATGATCCATATAGATATCAACATGAATGCCATACAAATAGTGCCTCCATAATTTTAGTGCATGAATCACTGCGTCTAACTCTAAATCATGGGTCGGGTAATTCTTCTCATGCTTTCTTAGTTGTCAAGAAGCATAAGCTACAACCTTACCATGCTGCATCAGTACACAACCCAATCCAATGCCCGAAGCGTCACAATAGATAACATAACTATCAGTCTCCTTTGGGAGCATTAGAACCGGTGCTGAAGTTAATCTGTCCTTCAATGCCTGAAAACTCCGTTCGCAAGCATCATTCCATTAAAACTTCGCTCCCTTCTGAGTCAACTTTGTCAGAGGTGCTCAAAGGGAAGAAAATCCCACTACAAATCTCCTGTAATAACCTGCCAAACCGAGAAAGCTACAAACCTCCATTGGTGTCATGGGTCTAGGCTAAGTCTTTACTGCTTCAATATTTTGTGTATCAACCCGGATACCTTCACCCGAAATTATATGCCCAAGGAAAGCTATAGAGTTCAACCACAATTTACATTTAGAGAATTTTGCATACAACTTCTCTTTTTTGTAGAACTCTGAGCATAGTATGCAATTGATCTGCATGCTCACCCTCTAAACGAGAATATACCAATATATCGTCAATAAATACAATTACGAACAGATCTAAAAAGGGTCTGAACACATGATTCATCAAGTCCATGAATACTGCTGGGGCATTGGTCAAACCGAACGACATAACACGAAACTCAAAGTGTCTGTATCTGGTCCTGAATGCTGTCTTCAAAATATCTTTCTCCTTAACCCTTACCTGATGGTACCCGGACCTCAAGTTTATATTTGAGAAGCACATGGCACCTTCCAACCGATCAAACAAATCATCAATCCTCGGGAGCCGGTATTTATTCTTTATTGTCACTTTATTCAACTGTCTATAATCAATATACATCCGTAAGGAACCATCTTTCTTCCTCACAAATAACACTGGTGCTCCCCACGATGATGTACTAGGTCTGATAAAACCTTTTTCAAGCAAGTCCTTTAGTTGTTCCTTCAACTCTTTCAGCTCTGCGGGGGCCATTCTATAGGGAGGAATAGATATTGGATGAGTATCTGGTAGTAGGTCAATAGAGAACTTAATTTCTCTCTATGGTGGAAGATCCGAAAGCTCATCGGGAAACTCATTAACCACAGGTATGGACTGAATGGTTAGTGACTCTACTTCCACATCCCGAACCCGAACTAAGTGATAAATATAGCCCTTTCTGATCATCTTCCTTGCCTTGAAATAGGAAATAAATTTACTTCTCGGTGATGCCATATTACCTTTCCATTCCAAAACAGGCTCCCCTGGAAATTGTAATCGGACAATCTTTGATCTATAATCAACGTTGGCATGACAAGAAGCCAACCAATCGATACCCATTATAACATCAAATTCTACCATATCTAACTCGATTAGGTTCTCTACAGTAGATCGACTATGAACTACTATTATACAACCTCTATATACTCGCTTAGCTATCACTGAGTCCCCAGCAGGTGTAGACACCTCAAAAGGTTTAACCAATTCAGGTTTTATTCCAAACTTACTAGCAACCAACGGATTAACATATGATAAGGTCGAACCTAGGTCAATCAGCGCATATACATCATATGAGGAGACTGATAATATACCTGTAACAACATTAGGCAATAACTCCTGATCCTGTTATCCCGCCAATGCATAAATGTGGTTCTGAGGACCGCTTGCGATAGATGCTCCACCTCTGCCTCTACCACGACTCATTGGTGCTTGTGAACCTTGCCTAGGGGGGCGTACTGAAGATGAGAAACCAGCTACAGATCCCGCTGGCTGAGCTATGCTTGCATCACCTCTCGTCGGATAATCCCTCATAACGTGGCCTGAATAACCACAAGTATAACAAACACCCAACCCCATACCACACTGCCTGGCATGCTGCTTACCACACTGAGCACATCGTGGCAAGGGCGGCCTCATCTGACTTGACTCACCCCTATACTGAGAACCTGAGGCCCTGGAATTCTGACCAGGCCCTGAATATGTGGAACAATCAAATCTCTTATCGGCAAACTGAGGGGGTGCGCTAGCTAATGGCTAGGCCGGATACCTTAGGTATTGTTGTCTCTGACCACCTCAAAACTCACCGGAAGGGCCCAAAGACCTCGCTCTCTTATTCTGGGCTCTATTATGCTCACGATCGGCCCTCTTCTTCTGCTTACACTCCTCTACACCCTGAGTGTATGCGTGGATACGAGAAATATCCATGTCTGACTGAAGTGAGACCGACATACAATCGTTAAGCAAGTGCGGCTCTAACCCTATCACGAACCGGTGAACCCGATCCTCC
>AWOL01S0080030.1:0-29615 GCA_000715115.1 Nicotiana otophora | reverse complement strand
ACTTAGTGGTGAGCTTCCTTTGGTGCTCCGACCCACAGCACCTAAAATATCCTCCTATATATTCATTGTAATCTATCTAGTTTCATTCCAGATAGTAGTTGTACTGATTTTGTATATTCTATTAGATTCTCGTGCACTTGTGACACAAGGTTTTGGGGATTTTTAGCAGATGTTCACGGTTGTATTTCCTATTATATTATTCAGATTTATGTTTTGTTCATATTTCGTAACTTCTTAAATATGGTAGTATTTTATCATGGTTCCTAAGTCTAATTCCGCTTAATCATTTATATGATTTGATTTAAAAAGTGTTATGAAAGGTCGATTGTGGTGCTAATTTATTGTTGGCTTGCCTAACAATAGCGTTGGATGCCATCACAACCTATAGTTGGAATTGGGTCGTGACAACTTAGTATCGGAGCACTAAGTTCACATAGGTTTCACGAGTCATGAGTAGACCTAGTAGAGTCGTGGGGATCGGTGTAGAGACGTCTGTACTTATCTTCGCGAGGCTATGGAGTGTTGGGAAACTTCTCTTTATGTTTTTCTTAGCATGTTGTCGATGTTTTATTAAGTCTAAATCTTTCTCTTATTCTATCACATATGGAAAGAACGCACGCGATAACATTATTCGTCGGTAGAGGGGCATCTTCCCCAATCGTCAGAGGTAGTGGCAAAGGGCGAGGGAGGGCCAGGGCTCCTGTTAGGGGATGAGGGTGTCCTAGAGTAGCCCTAGTGGCACCACCAGTGGATCCAGTGGAAGATCCTATTATTGAGGAGCAGGATGAGATACCTATAGCTAAGTAGGTTCCGACAGAGTTCATGACAACGTCAGGCTTCTAGGAGGCTATGGGCCGTATGTTGCAATTTATAGACTCTATGACTCAGGTCGAACTATTTCTAGTAGACCTGGCCACATATCAAGATAGAAGGGGATCCCATACCCCTATCACGCATGCAATAGGGCATGCTACTACTATTTATCAGACCCTAGGGGTACCACCTGTGGTCAGAGTTCAGCCAGTTACAGTGGCTAGAGCAGAGACTAGATCATCGTGATTGTCAAGGAGCAACAGTGGTTAGACAGGTTTACTAAGCTTCATCCGCCCTACATTAGCAGTGAGCCATCAGAGGAACCACATGATTTCATTGACCGTTGCAGGGAGAGTCTGCATAATTTTGGTCTAGTGGAGTCCAAAGGGGTATACTTCACTACCTTTCAGCTGGAGGGGAAAGCCCGTAGAGGATGTCAGTCTTATCTTCTAGGTAGGCTAGCAGTTTCACCTCCCTTGACTTGGTACATTTCATGAACCTCTTCCTGGAGAAGTTCATTCCATTATCCTGGGATACAGGTTACTATGGCCCGAGAGGTAGAGTTAGTGACTTCTTTCCACCAGGTTGTGGAGATAGCTTGGAGGATCGAGCATATTTGAGGTTAGAGCAGAGAGGGAACGCCAAGGGACAAATGACCCCAGTATATTTTGGAGGGTTCAGTGGCACCCCATCTGGGGGAAGAGGTCAGTTCGAGAGGGGCCATCATATTAGGCCCATGTATTGAGCATCAGAACCTATTCGGTGTGCTCCAACATGGCCTTAATTTAGCATCATTCTAGAGAGTACCTATTGTTCACCAGCTATTCATGGTTCCCCCTACTAAACACTAGGCTATTAAGGCCAGATCTAGAGTCAATAGTTTCCTACACCTATAGGTTTTTCCGAGTGTGGGGAGCTTGGTAACATGAAGAGGTTTTATCCCATACTTTAGCCCATGATTATCGCATCAACTTCCGCATCGCTCATGTAGCCGGTCAGAGGTAGAGTGCACGTGGGTAGGGCTCCCCTTGAGGTGGAAGCCAATTAGGTGGTGCTCCGGCCAAATTCTATGCCTTTTCTACTAGGCTAGAGGAAATAGCCTCCGACGCCGTGATCACAAATATTATTTCCGTCTATTGTAGAGATGCATCAATACTATTTGATCTAGGGTCTACCTATTCCTATGTATCTTCTCTTTTTTTGCTCCTTATATGGATGTATTGCTTGAGTCTTTGGGTGTTATTGTGTATGTGTCCACGCAGGTGGGTGATTCTATTATTGTGGATCAGGTTTACCAGTCATGTGTGGTGACTTTTTGTGGGTACGAGACCATGGCATATATTTTATTACTCAATATGGTTGAATTCGAGGTTATCCTTAGCATGGATTAGTTGTCTATGCATCATGCCATTGATGATTTCCATGCCAAGACCATTACCTTTGCGATGCGAGAGTGGCCTAGGGTGGAGTGGAGACGTTCATCTAGTAGTGCATCCAGTCGGGTTATTTCTTTCAAGAAGGCTGGACATATGGTCAAGAAGGGTTGTTTGGCCTATTTAGCCTTTGTCTGAGATACTGTTGTGGAGATTCCTACATTATATTCAATGCCTGTGGTATGAGAGTTTTTCGATGTATTTCTTACTGACTTACAAGACATGCCACCGGATCGTGATATCAATGTTTGCATTGATTTGGTACGAGGATTCCAACCAATCTTTATCCTGCCTTATCGTATGGCTCCTGTGGAGTTGAGAAACCTGAAAGACCAGCTTCAAGAGTTGCTTGAGAAGGGATTCATTAGGCCGAGTTTGTAGCTTAGGGCGCAATTTGTGAAGAAGAAGGATGTGAGTGTGGGGATGTGCATCAATTATCGCCAGCTAAATAAGGTCACCATCAAGAACAAGCATCCGTTGTCGTGTATTGATGACTTAATTAATCAACTTTAGGGTTCTAGTGTGTTCTCAAAGATCTACTTGAGATGTGGGTATCATTAGTTAAGGATTCGTGCTTCAGATGTTCTGAAGACGGCTTTTCGGACTAGCTATGGGCACTATGGGGTTCTAGTGATGTCCTTCGATTTGACAAATGCTCTATCAGCATTTATGGATTTGATGAATTGGGCGATAAAGACATATCTTGACTTATTTGTTATTGTCTTCATTGATGACATATTTATCTACTCAGGTAGAATGGAGGAGCACGCGAAGTATTTGAGGGCAGTGCTTCAAACTTTGAGGGAACATAAGCTATATGCTAAGTTCTCTAAGTGCGAGTCTTTTTTAGACTCTATGGCTTTCTTGGGGCATGTTATATCAGGTGAGGGTATTCAGGTGGATCCTACTAAGATCGAGGTTGTTAAGAGTTTTCCTCATCCTACTACAACGACTGAGATCAGGAGTGTCTTGGGCCTATAGAGTTATTATAGTTGGTTTGTTGAGGAATTCTCATCCATTGTAGCTCTTTTGACTAGATTAACCCCGAAGGGTGTTTAATTAAGGTGGTACGATGATTTCGAGGGGAACTTTCAGAATCCCAAGAATTAATTACAACACCGGTGTTGGTTCTGCCTTCCGGTTTAGGGAAGTACACTGTGCATTGTTATGCTTCATGTTTTATGTTAGGTTGTGTATTGATGCAAGAAGGGCGAGTGATTTCTTATCCTTCTCAGTTGAAGCCCCACGAGAAGAATTACCATGTGCACGACTTTGAGTTGGCTGCGATAGTTCATCTCTTAAGATTTAGAGGCATTATCTTTATAAGGTGTCGTGTGAGGTCTACACTGATCACCCCAGTTTGCAGCATCTGTTTAAATAGAAGGATCTTAATTTGAGGCAGTGGAGGTGGCTTGAGATATTGAAGGACTATGATATCAACATCATTTATCATCTGGGCAAAGCGAATGCGGTCACGGATTCCTTGAGCAAAAAGGCCGAGAGTATGGGTAGTTTGGCATTCAGTCTAGCAGAGGAGAGGACATTGGATTTGAACATTCAGTCCTTAGCTAACCGACTTGTGATGTTAGATATTTCAGACCCAGTATAGTTATTTCAGGTGTTGCGGCTTAGCCTTCCTTATTCGAGCGGATTAAGATTCATCAATATGATGATCCGTACTTGCTGGTTCATAGAGAGATGGTACTGCAAGGTGATGCCAAGCCGGTGACTATTGGTGATGTTTGTGTTCTGTGACTCTAGGGTTGCTTATGGCCTAAGGGAGTTGATTTTGGAGGAGGTTCACAATTCGTGTTATTCCATTATCCAGGTTCCATGAAGATGTATCGTGACCTGAGGCGGCATTACTGGTGGCGCCAGATCAAGCAGGACATAGTTGAGTATGTGTCGAGGTGTCTGAAATGGGGGCACTTCACTATGGATTTCGAGGTTGGTTTTCCAAGTACATTGAGGAAATTTGATGTTGTTTGGGTCATTATCGATACAGTGACCATGTTTGCACACTTTATTCTGGTGATGACTACATATACTTCAGATAGGTTGGCCCAGATTTATATTCAGGATATCGTCCGGTTACATGGCATGCTTATTTCCATTATTTCATATCGAAGCACCCACTTCACTTCACATATCTATAGGGCAGTACAGAGTGAGTTGGGTACACGAGTAGAGCTCAGCATGGCCTTTCATCTGTAGACTGACGAGCAGTAGGAGTAGACGATTAAGATTCTGAAGGATATGCTTAAGGCATATATGATTGACTTTGGAGGGCAGTGGGCCCGTTTCTTGCCATTGGTAGAATTTGCATATAACAATAGCTATCAGTATAGTATTGAGATGGATCCATTTGAGGTTCATCAATCCGTTCAAGGTTTTAGAGCAAGCTGGTGATGTGTCATATTTGCTTGCTTTGCTTTCTGGTCTATAGGGAGTCTATCCGGTACTCCATGTGTCTATGCTATTTAACTACCATGATGATAGGTTCTCTGTGTTGGATTATATCCCAGTTCAGATGGATGAGAGCTTGAGTTACAAGGAGGAGCTAGTTTCCATAGTTGATAGTCAGGTTCGAAAGTTGAGGTCTAAGGAGATTTTAGTTGTGAAGGTTCACTGGAGAGGTCATCTAGTTGAGGAGGCAACATGGGAGACCAAGGAGGACATGCGAAGCAGATATCCATACTTATTCGGCATTTCGGGTATTATTCTAAACTCGTTCGAGGATGAACGTTTGTTTAAAAGGCGCAGAATGTAACGACCCGATCAATCATTTTGCTTTCTAGAACTTCATTTCCCTATTTAAGACATCCGTATGTGCTTTTCCTGTTTTATGACTTGCGGGGACAATTGGTTTAGTTTTAGAAGGGTTCGCATTGAACTCAGAACACCTAGTTCCATAATAGTGGCCTAAGGTGGCCAAGTTTGACTTAATCAACACTTTGAGTAAACGACCGCAGAATCAGGATTTAAAGGTTCCGATATTTTTCTATAGTTCGCTAAGTTTGACTTGGAGTGGACTCTGGTGATATCGGATCCCGTTGGATGTTTCCAGCCTGAGGATAGGTTCGTATTGTGATATTGGACTTGTATATAAAATTTGGTTCCATATTCGAGTTATCTATGTATGATTCGTCGTGTTCGGAGTTAGTTAAAAGAAGATAGAAGTTGGGAAGATTGATTAGTTTTGTTTGTGTGAGATTTTTGGTTGTGATGTTATTTGATATGTTTCAATGATTTGAATAGGTCCAAATTATGTTTTCGAACTTGTTTGTATGTTTGGACGGGGTCGCGGGTGGCTCGGGTGAGTTTCAGACTACCAGGAGCATGTTCAAAGTTGGCAGATATTTGCAGGTACTGGTGTGCTTCGCGAGCGTGAAGGAGGTTTGTGATTGCAATGAAGGAATTTTGGAGGGTCAGTTGTTGCTCTTCGAAAAAACAAAGTAGGCCCTGCAAACACGATGAGGACCTCGCTCCTCTTTGCGAACATGAAGGAGCCTATGCGAACGTGGCAAGGGAGACCGTGAATGCGAAGGGTTGGGTGGTAGAGGCCTTCGCGAACGCGGCTGGGAGCCTGCGAAGACAAAGAGGCAGCACTGGGTGTCACGACCCAAAATCCACAAGTCGTGATGGCACCTAACCCAACCCTCTAGGTAAGCCAACAGTCACATAATAACAATGAAATCAAATAAACATGGTCTAATAACTTAACAACGGAAGAATATCATGAAATGTCTGAGAATATAACCATAAAACTACTACAACCATCCCCAACATCTGGTGTCAACGAGTACACTAGCACTACTGAATAACAAGATATAAAAAAAATCCTCTAATACAACTGTCTGAACAATAGAACAGTAAAGATAGAAATAACTGAAAGTGAACTTCGAGAATTGCATACGACATAGCAGCTACCTCGCAATCTCTCAAAAAGTTGGCAACAACTCAAGTCTGAAGATCACCTCGACCGGATGTACCTAGATCTGCACACGATGTAGAGTGTGTAGTATGAGTACAACTGACCCCATGTACTCAATAAGTAATAACACTAACCTTGGGCTGAAAGCAGAGACGAGCTGAGAACAATATTCAAATGCCAATATCAATAACCGGTAACAGTTCAAAATATAAAGGAAAAATCGTAGAAATAAGTAGCTCAATGATGTCATGTTCAACTTCTTCACGTTTCATAAATCTAGACACGCTTTCAAGTATAATAGAACACAGACAAAGCATTTCATTTAACAGCTAGCATATTGAAGGTACACCTCTATATCTACATGTCAATCAACAATGTCATAGGGGATCCATCAATATTCACTCTTAGCACAGAGGTGCCTTGCCTAATTGTCCATCATCAAAACACGTATTCCATGGACCTATTCCAACTTCCAAAACCAAAATCCGAACCCAATATCAACAAAGTCAACTCTCGATCAAACCTTTCAACCTTCCAAACCTTTAACTTTCCATCTTTCGCCAAAAATCCTCAAACCAGCCTACAGACCTTCAAATCAATATCCGGACGTATTCCTTAGTCCAAAATCATAATAGAAGCAACCGTAAGTATCAAAACTCCATTCCCGAGTTGTCTACACAAAAGTCAAACTCCGAACAACTCTTCCAACTTAAGCCTTCAACCTTGAGTGTCCCAATTCACTCCAAACCATCCCGGAATCAATCTAACCACCCCGGCAAATTGCATAATCACAAATGAATATAGAAAAGGTGGTAAATAGGGGAACGAGACTACAATACACAAAATGACCGATCGAGTCATTACATTCTCCCCCTCTTAAATAAACGTTCGTCCTCGAACGAGTATAGAATCATACCTGGAGTTTCAAAAAGGGGTGGATATTTTCTCTGCATCTCCAGCTCGATCTCCCAAGTAGCCTCCTTGACTAGCCGACTTCTCTACTGTACCTTCACTGACGCTATATTCTTTGACCTCAACTTCTGAACCTGCCGGCCCAAAATAGCTACCGGCTCCACATCATAAGTAAAATCCCTATCTAACAGAACCGTGCTGAAGTCCAAAACATGTGAAGGATCACCATAATACTCCCAGAGCATAGAAATATGAAATACCGGGGGAACACCCGATAGACTAGGAGGAAACGCAAGTCTGTAGGCTACCTCTCCAATCTTCTCAAGCACCTTAAAATTGCTTATTTACTCATGGCTCAACTTGCCCCTCTGGCCAAACCTCATCACACCCTTCATGGGCAAAACTCTAAGAAAAATATTCTCACCCATAATATATGCAATATCACGAACCTTCCTATCAGCATAACTCTTCTGTCTGGACTGCGCTGTGTAGAGGCACCACTGGATCAACTAAACCTTCTCCATAGCATCNGGTGGCTCGGGTGAGTTTCAGACTACCAGGAGCATGTTCAAAGTTGGCAGATATTTGCAGGTACTGGTGTGCTTCGCGAGCGTGAAGGAGGTTTGTGATTGCAATGAAGGAATTTTGGAGGGTCAGTTGTTGCTCTTCGAAAAAACAAAGTAGGCCCTGCAAACACGATGAGGACCTCGCTCCTCTTTGCGAACATGAAGGAGCCTATGCGAACGTGGCAAGGGAGACCGTGAATGCGAAGGGTTGGGTGGTAGAGGCCTTCGCGAACGCGGCTGGGAGCCTGCGAAGACAAAGAGGCAGCACTGGGTGTCACGACCCAAAATCCACAAGTCGTGATGGCACCTAACCCAACCCTCTAGGTAAGCCAACAGTCACATAATAACAATGAAATCAAATAAACATGGTCTAATAACTTAACAACGGAAGAATATCATGAAATGTCTGAGAATATAACCATAAAACTACTACAACCATCCCCAACATCTGGTGTCAACGAGTACACTAGCACTACTGAATAACAAGATATAAAAAAAATCCTCTAATACAACTGTCTGAACAATAGAACAGTAAAGATAGAAATAACTGAAAGTGAACTTCGAGAATTGCATACGACATAGCAGCTACCTCGCAATCTCTCAAAAAGTTGGCAACAACTCAAGTCTGAAGATCACCTCGACCGGATGTACCTAGATCTGCACACGATGTAGAGTGTGTAGTATGAGTACAACTGACCCCATGTACTCAATAAGTAATAACACTAACCTTGGGCTGAAAGCAGAGACGAGCTGAGAACAATATTCAAATGCCAATATCAATAACCGGTAACAGTTCAAAATATAAAGGAAAAATCGTAGAAATAAGTAGCTCAATGATGTCATGTTCAACTTCTTCACGTTTCATAAATCTAGACACGCTTTCAAGTATAATAGAACACAGACAAAGCATTTCATTTAACAGCTAGCATGTTGAAGGTACACCTCTATATCTACATGTCAATCAACAATGTCATAGGGGATCCATCAATATTCACTCTTAGCACAGAGGTGCCTTGCCTAATTGTCCATCATCAAAACACGTATTCCATGGACCTATTCCAACTTCCAAAACCAAAATCCGAACCCAATATCAACAAAGTCAACTCTCGATCAAACCTTTCAACCTTCCAAACCTTTAACTTTCCATCTTTCGCCAAAAATCCTCAAACCAGCCTACAGACCTTCAAATCAATATCCGGACGTATTCCTTAGTCCAAAATCATAATAGAAGCAACCGTAAGTATCAAAACTCCATTCCCGAGTTGTCTACACAAAAGTCAAACTCCGAACAACTCTTCCAACTTAAGCCTTCAACCTTGAGTGTCCCAATTCACTCCAAACCATCCCGGAATCAATCTAACCACCCCGGCAAATTGCATAATCACAAATGAATATAGAAAAGGTGGTAAATAGGGGAACGAGACTACAATACACAAAATGACCGATCGAGTCATTACATTCTCCCCCTCTTAAATAAACGTTCGTCCTCGAACGAGTATAGAATCATACCTGGAGTTTCAAAAAGGGGTGGATATTTTCTCTGCATCTCCAGCTCGATCTCCCAAGTAGCCTCCTTGACTAGCCGACTTCTCTACTGTACCTTCACTGACGCTATATTCTTTGACCTCAACTTCTGAACCTGCCGGCCCAAAATAGCTACCGGCTCCACATCATAAGTAAAATCCCTATCTAACAGAACCGTGCTGAAGTCCAAAACATGTGAAGGATCACCATAATACTCCCAGAGCATAGAAATATGAAATACCGGGGGAACACCCGATAGACTAGGAGGAAACGCAAGTCTGTAGGCTACCTCTCCAATCTTCTCAAGCACCTTAAAATTGCTTATTTACTCATGGCTCAACTTGCCCCTCTGGCCAAACCTCATCACACCCTTCATGGGCAAAACTCTAAGAAAAATATTCTCACCCATAATATATGCAATATCACGAACCTTCCTATCAGCATAACTCTTCTGTCTGGACTGCGCTGTGTAGAGGCACCACTGGATCAACTAAACCTTCTCCATAGCATCACGGACCAAATCAGTGCCCAACGACCTAGCCTCTCCAGGCTCAAACCAACGAGCTGAAGAACAACATCTCCTCCCATATAAGGCATCATAAGGAGCCATCTGGATACTCGACTAAAAGCTATTGTTGTAGGTGAAATCTGCTAGCGGAAGAAACTGATCCCATGAACCTCGGAAATCTATAACACAAGCACGTAACATGTCCTCTGAGATCTGAATAGTGCGCTCGGACAGTCCGTCCGTATAAGGATGGAGTGATGTACTCAACTCAACCCGTGTGCCCAACTCTCGCTG
The DNA here is from genome assembly GCA_000715115.1 of Nicotiana otophora. Taxonomy (NCBI): domain Eukaryota; kingdom Viridiplantae; phylum Streptophyta; class Magnoliopsida; order Solanales; family Solanaceae; genus Nicotiana; species Nicotiana otophora. Next base: position 19,631 of record AWOL01S0080030.1, on the reverse strand, counting down.
CATTGCCCTAAAAAACTTCGATGTGAACTACGTGCCTCGGTCAGAAATGATAGAAATGGGCACTCCATGCAAGCCGATGATCTCCCGGATGTATATCTGAGCCAACCACTCTGAAGAATAGGTAGTCATCACAAGAATGAAGTGTGCAGACTTAGTTAACCAGCCTGCATCATAATTATTCAAAGTCCATAGGAGCGCGACAACAAAATCCATGGTAATACGCTCCCACTTCACTTCAATATCTCCAATCTCTGAATCAACCCTCTCACTTTCTGATCTTCATACTTCACCTGTTGATAATTCAAGCACTGGGAGACATAGGAAACAATATCTCTCTTTATTTTCCGTCACTAATAGTGTTGTTTCAAGTTACAATACATCTTTGTGAAACCTGGGTGAATGGAATATAGCAAGTTGTGAGTCTCCTCAAGGATCAAATCTATCAACCCATCAACATTTAGAACACAAAACCGTCTTTTGAGCCTCATAACACCATCATCACAAATCACTACCTCCTTAGCACCACCACGCTGAACCGTGTCCCTCAACACCATCAAGTGAGGATCATCTAACTGGTGAACCTTGATACGCTCCAAAAACGACGACTGAGCCACAACGCAAGAAAGAATCCGACTAGGCTCCCAGACATCCAATCTCACCAATTGATTGGCCAAACCCCGAACATCTATGGCTAGTGGCCTCTCTGCTACCAGACTCTCATCCTTTCTACTCAATGCATCGGCCACCACATTGTCCTTCTCTGGATGATATAATATGGTGATATCATAGTCTTTCAGCAACCCTAATCATCTCCACTACCGCAAACTAAGATCCTTTTGCTTGAACAGGTGCTGGAGACTCCGATGGATGGTATAGACCTTACAATGAATACCGCACAGATAGTGCCTCTAAAATTTTAATGCGTGAACAATGGCTGCCAACTCTAAGTCATGCATAGGGTAATTCTTCTCATGAACCTTCAAATGCATAGATGCATAGTCAATAACCCTACTATCCTGCATTAGCACCGCACGAAGCCTAATATGTGACGCATCACAATACACGATGTAAGATCCCGAACCGGTAGGCAACACTAACGCTAAGGCTGTAGTCAATGCAGTCTTGAGCTTCTGAAATTTTTCCTCACTCCTCAAACCATCTAAAAGGAGCACCATTCTGGGTCAACCTAGTCAAAGGTGCAACAATGGATGAGAAACCCACCACAAAACGATGATAATAACCTGCCAAACCAAAAGAGCTCTGAATCTCAGTAGCTGAAGACGGTCTTGGCCAACTCTTAACTGCCTCAATGTTCTTTGGATCTACCTTGACCCCCCTACTCGGCACCACATGGACCAAGAATGCCACCGAATAAAGCCAAAACGCACATTGGAGAATTTAGCATATAGCTTATTCTCCCTCAAGGTATGGAGTACAACCCTCAGATGCTGCTCATGATCCTCCTATATGTCTGACTACACCAATTTGTCGTCAATGAACATGATGATGAATGAATCAAGATACGGCTGGAATACAATGTTCATCAAGTGCATAAAGGCTGCTGGGGCAATTGGTCAACCTACAAGACACACAAGAAACTCGTAGTGACCATAGTGGGTCCTGGAAGCCTCGTCAGAATATCAGAATCCCGATTCTTGAACTAATGATACCCCGACATCAAATCAATCTTCGAGAACACTTTAGCACTTTGAAGCTGGTCAAATAGGTCATCAATGCACGGTAGTGGTACCTATTCTTAATTGTAACTTTGTTCAACTGTCTGGAATTAATGCACGAAGGCATAGTACCATCCTTCTTCTTCACAAATAGAACCGGTACACCCCAAGGCGACACACTAGGACTGATGAATTCCTTATCAACTAGCTTCTGAAGATCTTCCTTCAATTCTTTCAACTTTGTTGGTGCCATACGATACGAAGGAATAGATATGGGATAAGTTCCCGGCACCAGGTCAATACAGAAATCAATGTCCCTGTCCCGTGGCATGCCCGACAGGTTTGCATGAAACACATCTGGGAAGTCTCTCACTACTGTAACTGACTCAACAGTAGGAGTATCAACACTAACATTCTTCAAGAAGGCCAAATATGCCAAACATCCCTTCTTAACCATACATTGCGCCTTCAAATGTGAAATCACTCTACTAGGAACATAATTCAGGGAGACTTTCCACTCTAACCTCGGCACCCCTTGCATTGCAACCGTCGCGGTCTTAGAGTGACAATCGAGAATAGCATGACACGGCGACAACGAATCTGTCACAACAGAAAATCCCTCCTTAGGAGTCGTGATGGCACCTAGTCTCTAAGACTATGTAAGCCTGCCACATATTGAGTTAACAACAGATTTAAACCAATTAACTACTAAATATGAACCGGTAATTGCCATGCATAGCCAACAGTCATCAATAGATGTACAATATCCCAAAACCAGTAGTACAAGTCATAAGCTCTACTGAGTTCACTAGAAAATCTCTAATTACAAATAGTTCCGAAATAGAAATAAACAATGGTAAAGAAAGACAGCAGAAGGTGATTCCGAGGCCTACGAACGGAATGGTAGGTATACCTTGAAGTCTCCGCAACAATTCACATTTAGAGAACTAGAGACCGATATGCTTCGAGGTACTTGGATCTACACAAAAGATGTGTAGAAGCGTTGCATGAGTACACCATTGCGGTACCCAATAAGTATCAAGACTAACCTTAGTGGAGTAGTGACGAGGTACAGTCAAGACATATACTAGACATGATAACCTGTACAAGTATGAATATAAATCTAATAGAAGAACCAATATTAATACAAGGCTAAGCATGGTAAGAATGGAAATACAACACTAGCAAACAGAAAATAGAAGCAACGATTAGCAATAAGGAGTAAACATGTGATAACGCCACAAAGTAATCAGAACACAGCTAAAGAACCAGTGAATCCAAGTTAGGAAAGAAAGTTATAACCGAATAATCAATCGTTCTAACACAAGGTTTACCCAAGATTTATCCTGAGGCACCACACCTTATAATCACGATCACGGGTCCCAAATCATGAATCATAGTCACTTGGCATCTCGTGCCCACATTACCAATCATGACCACACGGACAACTCATGTGCTGTACGGATAACTCACGTGCCATCAGTCCAATCCACGCAAAGAAGGCAGGTATACAAGGATACATGTACATGATCAATAAACAACATTATTCATACTCCTGGACTAATATAGGTGACGTGCTACAGTGTATGCTTGTGCAAGTGTACTATCACAGATCAGGTAAACATGTAAGATCAGAGACACCAAGTAGCACATTGGGAACAACACAACAAAACTCGTAATATGCATGCCACACACAAGAAGGTCACACCACCACACAATGATCATCAATAACAATGCCCCCAGGTCATCACAAATCATCCCCGACATAGCTCACCTTGTCTCGCCGCGTGTGTAACAATAAAGTAAATGCCCGTCTTGTCTCACCACACGTGCATAATAGTTATCCCACCTTGTCTCATCATATGCAGAAACCCGGCATATATATCCCACCTTGTCATGTCGGATGTGCAAATATCAATAATAATAATAATAGCACAGACAACTCACGTGCAAACACTCGAAAATCCTCTCAACAGTCCTACATGTTCTAAGAACCTAACAACATAGCATACCAACTCATAACACATATGCCATATGCCACAACTTTTCCCATAACAAAAAATTTAAATACCACAACCACACATAGCCCACAACTCAACAACACTGAGTACAACAACAACAACAATAACACGAGAGTACGGTAAATAAAACAATACAAGAATTACAACAACACAAATGGACGGAAGAATAAGCTCAACAATGAAAGACATAATAAGAAATAATGACTTCCTATAAGGATGACTCAATGTTAATAGAGATAGCATGTAACGATGACTTCAAATAAGAATAAATCAACAATGAAGAGGTAACATGTAACAATGACTTCAAATACGAATAACTCAACTATGAAAGAGATAACATAACAATAAAAGAGGCAACAACTTCACTTAAAGCATATAAGAGTATATTTGATAATAAAAGATGGAACATGTACTAACAACTTCAATTAAAGCATGTAAGAATAAATTTAACAATGGAGGTTATAACATGATAGAGTAACTTTAATTCTGTACATATGAAACCTAAGAGTCTAAACCGATCAAATTTCCACATATAAGGCCACATACACACTCGTCACCTCGTGTACACGTCTTTCGCATATTTGAAATAGTGCAATCAAACCAATCCATATGGAGTAGTCCCCCCCCCCTCCCCCCACATAAAGTTAGGCAAGTTACTTACCTTAACTAGGACAAATAAACACTTACAAATAGCTTTTCCTTCACAATTCACCTCCACTTGGCTCACATCTAACCAAAATCGACTTAATAACATCAAATATGCAAGAGAAATCAATTCCAATAAGTAAACCTATGATCTTTGTATAATTCCACAAAAGTCAACAAAAGTCAACTCCGGGCCCTCCTGGTCAAAACCCGGGTTCCAAGGGTAGATCATGACTACCCATAACCCCACAAATTTATATATGTATTTTGTTTCAAAATTCGAATCCAATTCGACTCTCAAATCCCAAATTTTAATATTTCAAAACATAGACAAAATTTCCAAAATTTTCACTTTGATTCTCATGATTGTGATGTTAAATCTCATATATAATCATGTAAAATAGTTGGAAATTGATCAAAATTACTAACCCAATGATTGTAGGTAAAAATTTCCTCCTACCAAGTCTAGGGTTCAACAATATGAAAAATGAGGCTATAATACCGTCTTCCAGCTTTTATGTCCAGGCGCAGGTATCGCAAATGCGAACCCTGAAAATACAAAGAATGATCTCAAAAGCTACACTCATCACACCCCTTATGATGTCGCAATTGCGATAGAAAGCTCACAAATGCGAACAAGGGAATCATCGCAAAAACGACCTTGTATCGCAAATGCGTTACTCCACCAGCCAAGCACCATCACAAATGCGAACATTGAGTTTGCAAATGCGATTCTGACAGTTTCCAGTTACCTTCACAAATGCGGATCCCTCCTCACAAATGCGGTTGTGGCAAATGTGAACAAAATCTCGCATTTGTGAGATCTGCAGCACCTGTTCAAAAACCAGCAAAAACTAAAAATCTTCAAACACTCTGAAACGCATCCGAAAGTCACCCTAGCCTCAGGGGCTCCAACCCAAACATCCAAAGAAGTCTAATAACATAATATGAACTCACTCGTGCGATCAAAACACCAAAATAACATCCAAAACCACGAATTAGAGCTCAAAACACAAGAAATCTACAATGAAACTCAAGAACTTCTAAAAATAAAACCGCGCGTCCGATTCCTAAAAGATCAACTTGGAATGGCGCCAAACATTGTAGACAAGTTCCAAATAGCAAAATAGACCTATTTCAAGTCCAAAATAGAAATCCAAGCACAATAGCTATGAAGGCAACCTACAGTCAAACTTAACAAAATTCTAAACCTTCAAATTGCCAAGTTTCGGCAAAATATGCCAAACAACCTAGGAACTTCCGAATTCAATTTCGGGCATACGCCTAAGTCCAAAATCACTATAAAATCCTATCGGAGTCATCAAAAAATCATTCCGACATTATTTTCACAAAAGTCAAAACTTGGTCAATTGTTTTAACTTAAGCTTCTAAAATGGGAATCCCTTATCCAATTAAATCCTGAAACATCCGAAAATTGATTCCGACCATGCATCCAAGTCATATGACACAATATGAAGCCACTCAAGTCCGTGAACAACTAAACGGAACGTTAATGTCAAAACGACTGGTCAAGTCGTTACATTCTTCCCCTCTTAAATAAATGTTTGTCCTCGAACGCGCCAAGAGTTTTTCTCTGACCATCAAATCACTATATAAACTTGCCATACACATGGATATGGATGTTACTACATCACCCCAAACCACATAATCCCGACAACATCATCACAGCCAAAGATTGATCCTTTCACTCATGTCGATAAGCATTAGAATTAAATCTTAACACCCATCAAGGGCCCGATTTTCACATTAACACACTGTAAAATCCTCAACTAGCTATAACAGCTCATGCATACATTCACAAGGTATAACCACACAATGTGACACATCGGCCATATGCCCATAGCAATAAATCTGACCACAATAGCTACCCATTACCAAACTTGGTACCAGTAAATAGTCTCATATCGATCAGAACCTTGTTCCCAACCTTCACAACACCGACAATGATACAAGAAACATGTGAAACTCATAACCACTCATGCGACTAACAAGCCATACCAATACGCCACCTGGATACATACATTGCAATCCAACCTAACAAGCACATCCCGAATACAACTGAACATGGAATATAATGACAATGGCTCAAACTTCAAAACCAATAAATCTACATGATGGGAATGAAAGAAGTGATGTTTGCTAATAGTTTCGTAGGCTCTCGAAGATAAGTACAAGCATCTCTGTACCGATCTGCAAGACTCTACTAAACTTTCTTATGAACCGTAGCACCTATGAACCATAGCACCTATGAACTTAGTGCTTTGATACCAACTTGTCACGACCCAAAATCCCTTCTAGAAGTCGTGATGTCACCTAGTATCTAAGACTAAATAAGCCTACCACATACTGAGTTAACAACAGATTTAAACTAATTAACTATTATATATGAACTAGTAATTTCCATACATAGCCAACAATTATCTATAGATATACAATATCCCAAAACGGAATGTACAAGTCATAAGTTCTACTAGGCTCACTAGATAATTTCTAAGTTCAAACTATTCCATAATAGACATAAACAAGGGCAAAGAAAGATAGTAGAATGTGATTTCGAGGCATTCAAATGGAATGACAGGTATACCTTGAAGTCTCCACAACAATTCACAATCAGCAGACTAGTGATCCACACATTCCAAGGTACCTAGATCTGTACAAAAGAAGTGTAGAAGCCTAGAATGAGTACACCATAGCAGTACCCCATAAGTATCAAGACTAACCTAGATAGAATAGTGATGAGGTATAGTAGACTAGCTTCCATACAACACTGGACCTCTGTAATGACAGGGACAATGGTTTCTCACATGTCCCAACTCTCCACAATCGTAACAACCATGAGACAAAAATGATGGGCCTGCATCAGACCTAGAGAACTAGAATAACCACTAGAAGAACCCGGTACTGATGAACCCTGAACTGATGGAGCACGATACGAGCTCTGAGCTGGAAGTTCACTGAAATATGCTGACCCAGACGAGTACTGTATGAGCCATGACTAGCTGATGCACCACACTGAGCATGGTACGATAAAATTATGCTTTCTCTTGCATTCATATCCTCGTGTTGTTTTTATGTGATTGGTAGTTCCATGGTTTCNCCTGAAAATACAAAGAATGATCTCAAAAGCTACACTCATCACACCCCTTATGATGTCGCAATTGCGATAGAAAGCTCACAAATGCGAACAAGGGAATCATCGCAAAAACGACCTTGTATCGCAAATGCGTTACTCCACCAGCCAAGCACCATCACAAATGCGAACATTGAGTTTGCAAATGCGATTCTGACAGTTTCCAGTTACCTTCACAAATGCGGATCCCTCCTCACAAATGCGGTTGTGGCAAATGTGAACAAAATCTCGCATTTGTGAGATCTGCAGCACCTGTTCAAAAACCAGCAAAAACTAAAAATCTTCAAACACTCTGAAACGCATCCGAAAGTCACCCTAGCCTCAGGGGCTCCAACCCAAACATCCAAAGAAGTCTAATAACATAATATGAACTCACTCGTGCGATCAAAACACCAAAATAACATCCAAAACCACGAATTAGAGCTCAAAACACAAGAAATCTACAATGAAACTCAAGAACTTCTAAAAATAAAACCGCGCGTCCGATTCCTAAAAGATCAACTTGGAATGGCGCCAAACATTGTAGACAAGTTCCAAATAGCAAAATAGACCTATTTCAAGTCCAAAATAGAAATCCAAGCACAATAGCTATGAAGGCAACCTACAGTCAAACTTAACAAAATTCTAAACCTTCAAATTGCCAAGTTTCGGCAAAATATGCCAAACAACCTAGGAACTTCCGAATTCAATTTCGGGCATACGCCTAAGTCCAAAATCACTATAAAATCCTATCGGAGTCATCAAAAAATCATTCCGACATTATTTTCACAAAAGTCAAAACTTGGTCAATTGTTTTAACTTAAGCTTCTAAAATGGGAATCCCTTATCCAATTAAATCCTGAAACATCCGAAAATTGATTCCGACCATGCATCCAAGTCATATGACACAATATGAAGCCACTCCAGTCTGTGAACAACTAAACGGAACGTTAATGTCAAAACGACTGGTCAAGTCGTTACATTCTTCCCCTCTTAAATAAATGTTTGTCCTCGAACGCGCCAAGAGTTTTTCTCTGACCATCAAATCACTATATAAACTTGCCATACACATGGATATGGATGTTACTACATCACCCCAAACCACATAATCCCGACAACATCATCACAGCCAAAGATTGATCCTTTCACTCATGTCGATAAGCATTAGAATTAAATCTTAACACCCATCAAGGGCCCGATTTTCACATTAACACACTGTAAAATCCTCAACTAGCTATAACAGCTCATGCATACATTCACAAGGTATAACCACACAATGTGACACATCGGCCATATGCCCATAGCAATAAATCTGACCACAATAGCTACCCATTACCAAACTTGGTACCAGTAAATAGTCTCATATCGATCAGAACCTTGTTCCCAACCTTCACAACACCGACAATGATACAAGAAACATGTGAAACTCATAACCACTCATGCGACTAACAAGCCATACCAATACGCCACCTGGATACATACATTGCAATCCAACCTAACAAGCACATCCCGAATACAACTGAACATGGAATATAATGACAATGGCTCGTGTCCTCATCATCTGTGAGAGAATATAATGACAATGGCTCAAACTTCAAAACCAATAAATCTACATGATGGGAATGAAAGAAGTGATGTTTGCTAATAGTTTCGTAGGCTCTCGAAGATAAGTACAAGCATCTCTGTACCGATCTGCAAGACTCTACTAAACTTTCTTATGAACCGTAGCACCTATGAACCATAGCACCTATGAACTTAGTGCTTTGATACCAACTTGTCACGACCCAAAATCCCTTCTAGAAGTCGTGATGTCACCTAGTATCTAAGACTAAATAAGCCTACCACATACTGAGTTAACAACAGATTTAAACTAATTAACTATTATATATGAACTAGTAATTTCCATACATAGCCAACAATTATCTATAGATATACAATATCCCAAAACGGAATGTACAAGTCATAAGTTCTACTAGGCTCACTAGATAATTTCTAAGTTCAAACTATTCCATAATAGACATAAACAAGGGCAAAGAAAGATAGTAGAATGTGATTTCGAGGCATTCAAATGGAATGACAGGTATACCTTGAAGTCTCCACAACAATTCACAATCAGCAGACTAGTGATCCACACATTCCAAGGTACCTAGATCTGTACAAAAGAAGTGTAGAAGCCTAGAATGAGTACACCATAGCAGTACCCCATAAGTATCAAGACTAACCTAGATAGAATAGTGATGAGGTATAGTAGACTAGCTTCCATACAACACTGGACCTCTGTAATGACAGGGACAATGGTTTCTCACATGTCCCAACTCTCCACAATCGTAACAACCATGAGACAAAAATGATGGGCCTGCATCAGACCTAGAGAACTAGAATAACCACTAGAAGAACCCGGTACTGATGAACCCTGAACTGATGGAGCACGATACGAGCTCTGAGCTGGAAGTTCACTGAAATATGCTGACCCAGACGAGTACTGTATGAGCCATGACTAGCTGATGCACCACACTGAGCATGGTACGATAAAATTATGCTTTCTCTTGCATTCATATCCTCGTGTTGTTTTTATGTGATTGGTAGTTCCATGGTTTCTTGACTCGCACGTACATTCACGAGTGGTGCTAGTGTCCTGATTAAAATTTCTCTATTCGTATAGAATTGAGACTTTTGCCTCGGTAATATTATGAGAAGCATCTATGGATTTGGACATACCACCTCTATGGTATTGTGTAACACCACTGGCATGCGATTGGCCCGTTCGCCTCAGCAAAATTGTGCATAATATTTGATAGGAGGCAGAGTACATATGAGTTTTTCCTGACTTGAATTTGACATTGTTTCTAATACTGGTTATCTTGGTTTCATTCGTCCCAGTATATGTTTCGTTGCTACTTGTTATGCTTATAACTATCTACTTTTATGTAAGGTATTATTGGATCACTAGTAAGTATCGACGTCGACCCCTCGTTACTTCTTCTTCGATGTTAGACTAGAAGGTATTGGGTACTTGTTGATTTATGTACTTATACAAAACATCTGCACTAATTGTGCAAGTACTGATACAGGTACATTAGATGGTCACTCAGACACGTAGTTGCACTAGTCGAAGACTTAATGGTGACCTGATTCCCATGCTTCGTGACAACTGCCTATTAAGCAAGCTCTCCTGAACGTTCTTGTTTATGCAAAATGTTTCGTAATGGAAAAGCTGTAACAACAGAAATCAAATGACATTGAAAATATGGTCTTAATTTTATGGTTGGAATTATTACTGCTAAGCTAATTTTCCAAATGAGGATACCTTGTTTCAGCTTCTAACAATGTTTCGCTAACGTAATAAATCCGTGATTGCGTACTTTTATTTTCTCGAACTAAAATGGTACTTAAAGATACTTCTAATACTACGAGATATACAAGCAATTGTTCCCCTTCCTGTGGCATTCAATGTATGGCTGATTAGATAAGTACTTCTTCAAGTCCTTTAATTCCTTCTGACATTTTGACGTCCGCTAAAAATTCCTTTGTTTTTACAACAACGAGAAAATTTGATGCATCTTTCAGAAGATCATGATATAAAGCTCCCTAGAGCTGCTATTCTTCCCATTAGCCTTTATGCTTCTTTCCTATTTGTGAGGATGTTCGTGATTTCTTCGATCACTTTGATTTGGGCTGGATTGACTTCAATGTCTCTGTTAGAAATACAAAAACCTAGAAACTAATGTGAAATGACACCTAGTGTGCAACTTTTCGGGTTCAACTTCATGTTATATCTTCGGGAATGAAATATTTTCTCTCAAATGTTCAAGATGATCCCCTGCCTGAACAGTCTTTACTAGCATATGATTGATATACACTTCCATTGTTTCCTCTAAATGTTCTTTGAACATCATAGTTGCTAAATGTTGATATGTAGCCTCAAAAATTTTGAGCCCGAAGGGCATAACCATATAGAAATAAGTCCACCTGTCTATAATAAAATAATTTTTTCTTTATGTTTCAGATCCATTTTGTTATTATACCCGGAGTAAGCATCTAAGAAACTCAAAAGTTCATGACTTACAGTATAACCTATTAATTATTCAATATAAGGTAAAGGGAAAGAATCTAGAGGACATGCTTTATTTAAATCACTATAATCTACACATACTCTCCAATTAACATTCTTTTACCGTAACAACCCAACTCGTTGTTTTGAGTTATAGTACTTTATTTTGTGATTCAAGACTTCGAGTAGGTTCATTTGATGTATTATGAGTTTTGTGTGTGCGTGGTGGTTTTTTATTTTCGAATGTTCGAGATAGTTTTCGAAAAAGAATTCTTATTTTGGAAGCGTTAAGTTATTGGAGTTGACCAATGTTTGACTTTTGAGTAAACAACCCCGAGTTGGTAAACTGACAATTCTATTATATTCGTATGATGATTTTTTACTTATACGTATGTTTGGTTTTGATCTCGAGCGACCCGAGCTCATTTTGACGCTTCTAGTCAAAAGCTTGAAATTTGAACATTAGAGCTTGAAAAATATTTGGTTTCATTCTTGATTCCTAGTTTTGATGTTAGTTTTGGTGTTTTAAGCGTTCGAGTGAGTTCGTGTTAGGTATATATAATTTTTGGGATTATTGGATGGGATCCCAATAGTTTCAGCTGAGTTTTAGGATTCGTTTGGACATTTTAGAAAGTTATCTATTGTTGGTGCTTCTGACATAGCATTTGCGATGACGGGTTCGCAAATGTTAATGTCGCATTTGAAAATGTCAACTCAAATTTGCGAGTAAAGGGGAGAGCTCATAGTGTCTCATTTGCGAGTAAAGGGGAGAGCTTATAGTGTTTTATTTGCGATGTCGTAGTTGGCGATTAAGAACAAGAGTCGTATTTGCAATGGGGCAGGCTTAGGAGAGAGTTCGCATCTGCAGTCACTTGGTTGCATTTGCGATGATTTTGTTTGCATTTGTGACATTTTCAACTGGGCTAAGAAGGGTTTCAGGATTGGTGTGTTCTTTTCCATTTTTGAGACTTAGGCTTCATAAGGAGGCAATTCTTAAGAGGATTGTCTTCCCAACTTCAAATGTTAGTATTTTTAACTTAGTATTGATTATATATCACCATTTCTTATAGATATTTACCCCAAAATCTATGATTTTAAAGTGTAAAAATTAGGTTTTTGGGTTACAACTTAAGAGAGCAAAGCTTTGGAATTTGGACCTCAATTTGAGCTCGGATCTTGAAACTAATTATATATTTGGACTCAGGAAAGAATGGGTCATGGGGATTTGGTCTAGATTTTGAATTTCGACCATGTGGGAATGCATTAACCTTTTGTTGACTTTTAGGATTTCTTCAATAATTGAACCCTTATTGATTGTGGATGTTTCCTTTAGCTTCCTTAGATGATATTTGACTAGGTTTTGATTGTTTTGAGGAGTATTCCTAAAGAAAGTCATTTGGGGTTGTTGAACCTTTTTCGGAATGAGGTAAGTGTCTTGCTCAGCTATACCTAAAGAATGTGTCTTTAACATGTGTGAGAGAATCGAAAAATAAAGATTCAGACTTAAACAAATCCGCACCATAGAGAATGAAAGAAAGAAAGTTTTCCTAACAGCCTTCTAGCCCCTTGAAGATAAGTACATATACTTCTGTACCAATCTGCACGACTCGTGAGACAAAAACAATATAGAATTTCTCACCCCAACCCCATTTGACCATTTCCAATCATACCAACAAGTCCGAATATATTATGCAACCTTTTTTAAATACTCAAACACTATGAATAACATCAAAATCAAGAATACAACAACAACAATAACAACCCAGTAAAATCAATAATCAACGATCAAAATCAATCCTTTGAGTTCCAAAACTTCTAACTTCCACAAACTTGTTTGATCCATGCCTAAACATTTTGGATTCCAAAAATCCTTTGCACAAAAGTACCAATTCACTTAATGAACCTATTCCAATTCCCAAAATAATAATCTGAGTCTGATATCATCAAAGTCAACTTCCGGAAAACCTTTTGAACTTTGCAAGCATTCAAATTTCCAAATTTTTGCAGTTAGAGCCAAAACATCCTAGGAACATCCAAATCTAAATCCATATGATGGTTTGCGGTCTTGTGTAGCTCCACATGATGTCTTGTGGAGATCCACTTGATGCATTATGACTTGTGTGTATCGTTGGTTTGAGCATTTGTATTTCATTCGATGGTTTAAGGTCTTGTGTAGCTCCACATGATGCATTATGACTTGCGTATATCATTGGTTTTGGTTTTTGAGTGGTTCATGATTGATTGGGAAGAATGATTCTCAATTAGGAAGCTTTATATTGGAAGAGTTGATCACATTTGGCTTTTGTGTAATTGACCTCAGATCATGTGTTCGATGGTTTTGTTAGGTCCGAATAGTGAAGTTGGACTTGGGCGTATGCCCATTTTTGTATTTGGATATTTCTAGAAGGTTTTGGCTTGAATTTGCGATTATTGGCAATTTGAAGGTTAGAAGAGTTCATAAGTTTGACCGAAGTTGACTTTGATGTTATCATATTTGGATTGTTATTCCGGAAGTTGGAATAGGTTTGTTGTGTTATCAAACTTGTGTGCAAATTTTGAGGTGATTCCGTTTTGTTGGACGTGTTTGGCATAAGTTTGGAATTTGGGAATTTGAAATAGTTCCCTAAGATGGATCTTGATCGATGATTCGTGATTTTGATATTATTTTGTGTGGTTTGAGGTCTTTAGTAGGTCCGTGTTATGGTTTGGATTGGTTGGTTTGATTAGACATTGTCTCGGGGCTCGGGTGAGTATTGATGAGTTTTAGATCATTTCCATATTTTTAGGCAGACCCAATTCTGGTGTTTCGCATCTACGCATATTGGAGAGCAGATGCGAATTCGCTTTTGCGAGGTTTGAGTCGCTACTACAAGTTATGGAATGGTCAAAGTTTCCTCTTCTGTGGGTGAGGGATCAAAGGTGCGACGTCGCATCTTCGGAAGATTGTGGCACGGTCAAGTTTGATCCTTCTGTGGAAGTTTTGCGCATCTACGCTGTCACAGATGTTTTTTTTGTTTACACAGATGCGGTTTATGTCAGGTAAGTTGAGGTCGCATATACAAGCTTTTGCTCATAGATACGGGTGTGCAGGTGCGAGATTTGGTCTGAAAATACGGAGATGCCTAAGCAGAATTTATTTATTTCCAGGGTTGAGTTATTTTATCATATTTTGAAATCTAGAGATCGAATTTGAGGAGATTTGGAGCCTATTTTATTATTCATGATTCCATCTTAATTTTTGGTTAGTTTCAAGTCATTTGGAGGTCAATTCGTGCGGATTGGCGCTTCTAGAGTATCAATTTGGCTTACTTGAGGTAAGTATCTTACCTAAAATTGGTTGAGGTACTAGTTTCCTTAGTTATTTGTGATAACTACGTTCTATGTGTGGAACACTTGTGGGGTTGAGCCCATATGCGTGCACCCAAATATTATTCATTCTTGGGATAGTGTTTAGGGTATGATATGCTTTGGATTTATTGCTAAGCTTCATGCTGTAATGGTTCTTACATTTGTACCCTATTGCGAGCTATTTGAACCATGTTTGAGGTTACCTATAAGTTAATCTCCTGATTGAACCTAATAATTGCTACTTTCTTGATGTATTTGTCTGATTTGAGCCATGATAGCACATTTTGCACAAGCATACACCTTAGCATGTTAGTTGTACCAGTCCAGGAGTATAAAATTTGATTATTCATTGATCATATACATGGCTTCTTGTATATTTTCTTTCTATGTAATATGGATTGGATTAGTAGAACGTGACCAGGCCGGGCAACTTGTGATATTGAGCCTGTGAGCACACTAGGCGGATTGTAATATTGAGCCAGTGACCATGCCTGGTGGATTGTGATATGGATCATGTGATCGCGCCGGGTAGATTGTGATATTGAGCCTGTGACCACACCAATCGGATTGTGATATTTAGCCCGTGACCACGCCAGGCGGGTTGTGATATTGAGATTGTGATAACACCAGGAGGATTGCTCGTGAGTACGCCTTGTGGCGTGTGGATATGGATCCATCACCTTAGGGTCACCCTCTCATGTTTATTTTTGATGGTGTACACGCGGAGTATGAGAAACCGACGGATTTTTAGTTGATGTGGGCTTTAAGAAAGATGATCAGTGTTTTGGTTTGATTATTGAAATTTTGACATTGTCCTTAGAGTCGTATTGTGATTTCTATTTAGATCGGGTTGCGCCCCGCAACGGCTTGGTATTTAGATATTGCGTTTCTTCTTTACTTACAATTCCTTGGATGCATAAATCATTTTTGCTGCATCTCTTCTCTATTTGCTAGCTCCGGGTTGTATACATGCCTTTGGTAATATTTTTGTTGTGTACTTGTGAGGTATATGAATTGAACATTCCATTAGTGCATATAATTATAATTCTTGCCACTATTACTCGCCGAGGTTAGTTATCATACTTGCTGAATACATGAGGTCGGTTGTACTCATACTATACTTCTACACCTTGCATGCAGATCTTAGAGTTGAGATTCTATAGATGATGGGAGCTAGCATAGAAGATGTACCTATTTTCCGGATTTAGCTACCACTTGTCCTTGGGTTATTGAATAAGAATTCAGTTATTTCACCTAT
Organism: Nicotiana otophora; assembly: GCA_000715115.1. Taxonomy (NCBI): domain Eukaryota; kingdom Viridiplantae; phylum Streptophyta; class Magnoliopsida; order Solanales; family Solanaceae; genus Nicotiana; species Nicotiana otophora. The sequence goes on along the minus strand of AWOL01S0080030.1, from coordinate 3,502 downwards.
TGATTTCTTATTATTCTTATTTGAGTTGTGTTGACGTTTGTTTGGATTATCTAGCAGGTTGGTTAGGTGCCATCACAACTAGGTGGAATTTGGGTCGTGATAAGTTAATATCAGAGCTGTAGGTTCATACAACTTGGTATAAGAGCTCTAGGTTCATATGTTCTACGAGCCACAAGCAAGTGTCTAGTAGAGTTTTGCGAATCGGTATGCTGCCATCCATACTTATCTTCGAGAGGCTACATGGAATGTAGTACAATTTCCTATATTTCTTTTCTTATCGTGCGACATTGATTCAGCTTGAAGCATATCTCTTTGAATTCCTTCCATCCGCACGTATTTATATTGAGCATTCAGTATCAGCTATACATCGACGACTTGTAATGTCATAGACAAAGTGCGAGATATGTTCTCTATATTGTGGATCTAGGCCTACCTGGAGGACTTGAGGCCAATTTCAGATAACAGCTTGGGCTTGGGTGTTTTAGATGTATGAGTATGCGNGTGTGGATATGGATCCATCACCTTAGGGTCACCCTCTCATGTTTATTTTTGATGGTGTACACGCGGAGTATGAGAAACCGACGGATTTTTAGTTGATGTGGGCTTTAAGAAAGATGATCAGTGTTTTGGTTTGATTATTGAAATTTTGACATTGTCCTTAGAGTCGTATTGTGATTTCTATTTAGATCGGGTTGCGCCCCGCAACGGCTTGGTATTTAGATATTGCGTTTCTTCTTTACTTACAATTCCTTGGATGCATAAATCATTTTTGCTGCATCTCTTCTCTATTTGCTAGCTCCGGGTTGTATACATGCCTTTGGTAATATTTTTGCTGTGTACTTGTGAGGTATATGAATTGAACATTCCATTAGTGCATATAATTATAATTCTTGCCACTATTACTCGCCGAGGTTAGTTATCATACTTGCTGAATACATGAGGTCGGTTGTACTCATACTATACTTCTACACCTTGCATGCAGATCTTAGAGTTGAGATTCTATAGATGATGGGAGCTAGCATAGAAGATGTACCTATTTTTCGGATTTAGCTACCACTTGTCCTTGGGTTATTGAATAGGAATTCAGTTATTTCACCTATTCATTTCTTATTATTCTTATTTGAGTTGTGTTGACGTTTGTTTGGATTACCTAGCAGGTTGGGTTAGGTGCCATCATAACTAGGTGGAATTTGGGTCGTGATAAGTTAATATCAGAGCTGTAGGTTCATACAAGTTGGTATAAGAGCTCTAGGTTCATATGTTCTACGAGCCACAAGCAAGTGTCTAGTAGAGTTTTGCGAATCGGTATGCTGACATCCATACTTATCTTCGAGAGGCTACATGGAATGTAGTAAAATTTCCTATATTTCTTTTCTTATCGTGCGACATTGATTCAGCTTGAAGCATATCTCTTTGAATTCCTTCCATCCGCTCATATTTATATTGAGCATTCAGTATCAGCTATACATCGACGACTTGTAATGTCATAGACAAAGTGCGAGATATGTTCTCTATATTGTGGATCTAGCCCTACCTGGAGGACTTGAGACCAATTTCAGATAACAGCTTGGGCTTGGGTGTTTTAGATGTATGAGTATGTATTTTTGGACTTATATGTCCGGTAGTGTCCCTAGGAGTGGGAAAGATGGCACAATTAGTGGTTGGATACCTATATGGTGAGTATCATGTGACTGCAGAAGGACTATGGATGTTTGATGGTGCTAAGAAGATTTCTTTTTGGGATGCAAAAGGACTATGGATGTTTGATTTCTGCCTGGATGTGTGGTACATATTCGGGATGTGGATGCGTTGGTGGATCTTTTAGTTGTTCATTTATGGAATAATGTAGATTCTTATGACTTGTTGACGAGTTCAGACTGGGGAGGATTAAGTGATTGTACTGAGGTTGTGCCTATGAAATGGTGTAACGACCCACCCCGCCATTTTGTGAATTGTATCATCGTTCCCTATTTACTGCTTCTTCTATGTTCATTGTGATTATGTGACTTACCGGGGTGGATGGTTTGTCTTCGAGGATGTTTCAGAGTGAATTGGGACACTGAGTCCCGAGGTTGGAAACTTAAGTAGGAAGAGTTGAACGGAGTTTGACTTTTGCATAAACAATTTCAAAATGGAGTTTTGATGGTACCGATAGCTTTATATGATTATTTTGGACTTGAATATATGTTCGGATGTTGATTTGGGGGTCCCTAGGTCGATTCGATGATTTTTGGCGAACGTTGGAAAGTTGAAGGTTGGGAATGTTGAGAGGTTTAACCGAGACATGACTGTGTTGAAATCGGGCTTGGATTTTAGTTTCGCGAGTTGGTGTAGGTTCGTTGTGTCCTTTATGACTTGTGTACAAAATTTGAGCTAATTCGAAATCGGTTTGATATAATTCAACATTAGTTTTAGAAGTTGAAAGTTCATTAGTTCAATTGGCTTGAATCGATGTGTGATTCATGGGTATGGTGTTGTTTGATGTGATTTGAAGTTTCGAGCGAGTTCGTATTGTGTTTTAAGACTTGTTGGTATGTTTGGGTAAGGTCTCGGGGGTCTCAGGTGTGATTCGGGTTGAATTCAGATTCATTTGGACTTGGTGTTATTGCTGAAGCCTTATGGTTTCTAGTGTGATCGCACCTGGGGTGATCTTGGCCGTAGATGCGGAGCCGTAGATGTGGCCAGGTCTGCACATGTGCAGAAGTTGAGCTGGGCAGGGGAGTCCACAGAAGCAGATGAATGTGCGCATCTTCTCTCTCCCAGATGCGGGTTTTGGTCCGCAAAAGCGGAAGGCCAGATTTTTGGACGGGGCCGCAGATGCGGCGACTATTCCGCATAAGTGGGTCAGCATATGCGGTTAAGTGACCACAGGTGCGAATTCACTAACAAATCTTATATTCGAAGGTTTTCATGGCTTTTCTCATTTGGAGAGTTTTGGGTCTCGGCTAAGGCCAATATTTGAGTGGGTTTTTGCTACAATTGAAGAGGTAAGTGAAGTTTAATCACTCTGTTGATAAATATTTATTATTACACCTAGTTTATGTGAATTTGAACTAAAATTTGGGGTTTTTAGACCACGGTATTGGTGAGTGAGAATTGGTGATTTGAGGATCGATATGTGGATGGAATTGGATGAAATTAGTATGGTTGGACTCGTAATTGAATGGGTGTTCAGAATTTGTGAATTTTATCGGGTTCCAGGGTGCGAGCCCGGGGTTGACTTTTTGGGTTGACATTACATATTTGATTCAAGACTTTAGCTTTATCATTTGTATCGTTTCCTATGGATATTATTAATGGTATTAAGTTATTTTTTCTAGATTCGAGCCATCCGGAGATTGATACAGGTGGGAAGGGATTGTTAGATGAGTAATTTGGCTTGTTCGAGGTAAGTATCTTAACTAAACTTGGTTTAGGCACTAGTTGCCTGAATTATTTGTGATAGCTACGTGCTTTGAGTAGCGCTTATGTGTGGGGTTGAGCCCATATGCGTGCACCTGGG
>AWOL01S0080026.1:0-10971 GCA_000715115.1 Nicotiana otophora | reverse complement strand
TATTAAGGTCAATCAAAATCCTCTCCACTAACCCAACGTGACACTGCCCTAGTGAAAATTAGAAAGACTACCTCAACCCGGATTCCTATTATCAGTACCAAATTTTCGAGTTGGCTTCTTTATTCACATACTTGTACCATGAATGATTCAATGTCCGTACGACGCAGACTAACATTTTTTTTAAGAATTCCAGCAAACGTAATCCATTGAGATGAAAAGACTCAAATCATATACCCTACCCTAAACTATTCTAATACTACCAGATATATTTTAACTGTGAAATATCTACTAAAGTTATCAGGCTACTTCCATATAAAGGACAATATAGATTTCCCCAAAACTCCTTTCCATAAAGAGACTACTGTCCACAAAAGATATCACACTTTCTTTTTCTACTAACCAAGATATCTCTGAGGGCTATGGCGCAATTTGAAACCTGTGGATAATGGGTCCACCACTCTACCCTTGTGGCAGGTTCAAACCTGTGACGTGAGCGGTGCATCTAACCTACACATCACGTGTTGTGCTTTTACCACTAGACCAAAGCCCCGGGGGCTCAAAAGATATCACATCGTTCTAAAGAAGCACCCAAAGAAAAAGGATGTGCATATATTCAAAACACACATAGGAGAACAATGCCTAACAAGCATAAAATTGTATTTTACTCATCCACACATTCATAAACAATTTTTTGAATCTAAAACAAATGTTAAAAATAAATATGATCTTATATATTTGTGGATCTCCTATAACTATCTTTTAGTGTACTATTGGACCTACGGGAAATATTTTCTTAGCTTCCTATATTAGGGAAAAAATTGATCTTTTTATGACGGTGTTGTGTGGTCCAACACCGATATCAACTATTCCATTGAGTAACTTTACCTCTACCTCCCACCCGCACAGATATCAAATAACTCAGCCCACCAAGGCTTAGGCTGATTGGGAAAACATATCATCTTTTTAGCTTACAATTAATCAAATAGCACGAAAACACACAAGAATCTCTCCAAAATTGACAAAATTCAGATGGGTANAAACACTCTAGGTTCCTTATTAAGGTCAATCAAAATCCTCTCCACTAACCCAACGTGACACTGCCCTAGTGAAAATTAGAAAGACTACCTCAACCCGGATTCCTATTATCAGTACCAAATTTTCGAGTTGGCTTCTTTATTCACATACTTGTACCATGAATGATTCAATGTCCGTACGACGCAGACTAACATTTTTTTTAAGAATTCCAGCAAACGTAATCCATTGAGATGAAAAGACTCAAATCATATACCCTACCCTAAACTATTCTAATACTACCAGATATATTTTAACTGTGAAATATCTACTAAAGTTATCAGGCTACTTCCATATAAAGGACAATATAGATTTCCCCAAAACTCCTTTCCATAAAGAGACTACTGTCCACAAAAGATATCACACTTTCTTTTTCTACTAACCAAGATATCTCTGAGGGCTATGGCGCAATTTGAAACCTGTGGATAATGGGTCCACCACTCTACCCTTGTGGCAGGTTCAAACCTGTGACGTGAGCGGTGCATCTAACCTACACATCACGTGTTGTGCTTTTACCACTAGACCAAAGCCCCGGGGGCTCAAAAGATATCACATCGTTCTAAAGAAGCACCCAAAGAAAAAGGATGTGCATATATTCAAAACACACATAGGAGAACAATGCCTAACAAGCATAAAATTGTATTTTACTCATCCACACATTCATAAACAATTTTTTGAATCTAAAACAAATGTTAAAAATAAATATGATCTTATATATTTGTGGATCTCCTATAACTATCTTTTAGTGTACTATTGGACCTACGGGAAATATTTTCTTAGCTTCCTATATTAGGGAAAAAATTGATCTTTTTATGACGGTGTTGTGTGGTCCAACACCGATATCAACTATTCCATTGAGTAACTTTACCTCTACCTCCCACCCGCACAGATATCAAATAACTCAGCCCACCAAGGCTTAGGCTGATTGGGAAAACATATCATCTTTTTAGCTTACAATTAATCAAATAGCACGAAAACACACAAGAATCTCTCCAAAATTGACAAAATTCAGATGGGTAAAAAAACAAATCATGGATGGATGAAACCCAAATTACACACAGAAGAATCCGAGTCCAAAAATACAAACGTAAGCTTGATAGATCTAGCATTTTTCCTTGGATCACAAACCGGGTCGACCCGAAAAAGAATAAAGCAAAGGGGGAAAAAAAGCATGGTAAAATTATGGTTTTGAGGACGAATATATACAGATCTTAATATAATCTGATGAAATTATGGGATAACGAGGAAGCTTTTTACCTGTAACTGTAATAGAATGTTTCAGAGTCGAGCAACGGGATAGAGAAAATAGCGCAACTCGAATTTGCAGAGAGAGAACGGAACTGTCTAATGCGGTAAGCTTATTTGTGCAGCAAATCTATATCCGAGGCCAAGAGGCAGCGTTACCCCGAAAAAAAATTTATTCATACTTGATGTTTACCTCGAATTTGAGTTTTTCTTTTTTCTGTTTGTTTTTTNCTCGAATTTGCAGAGAGAGAACGGAACTGTCTAATGCGGTAAGCTTATTTGTGCAGCAAATCTACATCCGAGTCCAAGAGGCAGCGTTACCCCGAAAAAAATTTTATTCATACTTGATGTTTACCTCGAATTTGAGTTTTTCTTTTTTCTGTTTTTTTTAAAAATCTCTTTTGTTTGTTTTTACAATGCATGAAGGAAATTTCATACCCGAGTTATATTTTATTACTTAGTATTCCTTCGTTTTTATGTGACACTTTTTCGTTTTTATGTGACACTTCAATGACACTTTTTTTATGTGACACTCTGTTGAAAAAATAATGATACTACATTAATATTTGTAAATAATTTTAACTTTAAATTTTACTTTTTCCTTTTGATAATATATTTTATAGTCACAAAAATATTTTAATATATTTAAGAAAATAAATTTCAAATATTTTTTTTATTTTATTTCGGTATATTATGTACTTAGTCAAATATAGACAGAAGGATAATTCTTTTTACAGGAGTGGCAGTAAGTAAGAAAGGAATTTTTTTAGAGATATATATATTATTAGTCGCACCCAAAAATTATAAATTAGTTTCGGTTTTATGTATCTCACACGAGAGTCCGGAATCTAAGTAATAAGTTTTTGGACTCAAGGGACCAACATAGGTCCCTAAAAAAACTAAGTACCATTTTATATATAGCATATATTTTTCGAGCGTTATACGTTAACCACCAGTTACCCATTAACGTATAGCGCATGTATATACCTTAATTCAAAACCGGTCATGTATAGCGAAAGATAAAATCCCCTTCTTTCCCAGCCAGACACGTCGACGGTTCCCTCCCCCATTTTTAAAATTCTTTTCCTCCATTTGAGCCCGCATAGGTCCCACAAAAAAGCATGAATTTTATTTTTTCGAAGATTGAAGGTCTATCAGTGTAGAATATAGTAGGTGGTCGAATTTCGATAAATGGTGGTCCATATTGCCATTCAGACTTTTAAAAATTAGATAATTCTTAACACTTTTCTCCCTATTAATTATTTACATTATGTGTATTATATGTGTATTAACTATTGCGCACTTTATTTCAGATCTTTTGTGCAACTTTTTTTTCTTTTGTAAGTTGTAGTAATTATATGATAGATTTTGGGTTTGTTTTTATTTAAATTCCGTAAAATTATTAGGAACAGTGATAAATTTTGTATAATTTGCGATATTTGTTGGTATTTGTCAATTTTGCCGATTATTTGAAATTTAGCTAACAAAATTTTATTATTTATTTATTTTGTTGAATGTTGTTTAATTATTTGTTAAATGCTGACTACTTTATTTATTTGCCAGCCAGGAAAGTAGTATTTTGATTCCTACTTTGCCCGCCATATAAGTTAAACCAGTAACATACTTTTGGATTCTTTGACTACAACAACAAAAATTGAATAGTTGGCAATACGGAAGATACTCCGTCAATTTTTTATCATGAAATTCGAAAAACAAACGTACAAAAATGTATGAATTTATTAAATGATATATAATACTTTGTATCTAATTAATTGTAACACCCCGAAAAATTTCGAAGTGTTTTCAGACCATTAAGAAGATTGGCGGGTGCTAATTATATTAATTCAGGTATGAACAAGACTGATAATTTGAATGATATCAATTGATCATGATAATACATGTATGAGGTGTATTAAGAATGGTTTATGGTCTAAGAAAAAATCCAAAGGCTAAGTCAAGTTGAAAATTATATGATGGAATAACGTTTCAAGTGAGTTCGCACTAGACCTAATTTCAAACGAGCATAACTCTCATGATATGAATAGTTATATGGTGTATAACCTATCAAATTAAAGCTCTTTGAGTCTAATTTCCAATGTATTAAATCGTTTGTCATTTGGATATGTGTACAAAAAGTTATGGCCATTTGACTAGACATGTGCCATATGCGCGCCCAGATGCGCGGCCGCGCATATTTGAGAGTTTCTGCCTCAGGTGCGCGGCCGCACACGTAGGAACCTATTAAATATCCCCTCCCCCCTCCCCCCCAAGGCCGGGTGGAGAGAGAGCTAAGTCATTTCTTTGAGCTAGAGCTTGCATATCAAGGGGAATCCGTCCAACACCTCCCTCCCATGAACCAAGGTAATATTTTTGGAGTAATTTTGAGTTGATTACTACTCCTAAACACTTTTATTAAGAAGGATTAATCTTTAATATCCATAGATTTCTATTTAAATCCCCAAATTGGTCAAGAACACTACAAGTTGAGATTCTCAAGAGTTTCACTATAAGAGGTATGTCTACCATCTCTAACTAATCTATGGTGATTATTTATGTATGAAATATGTGTTAAAACTTATGGTATGGTGATTGGAAGCCATAAGTTCTCAATTTAAATACATAACCATTGTAAAAATTGAAAGGTGATTATTTGATAGAATTTTATTGGTTGGGTGAGAATGGTTGGTCACACGTGTGATGTTAGGATTATAAGTTCTTAAAGAATGATGGTGGAATGAATTGTTGGTAAATGATGGTAGTTGGAAGAATTAATTCTATGGTTAAGAAATACATAAATGTATGCCCACTAGGTATTTGGTAAATTGTCTAAATGGCCTAAACTATGGAATTGATTACTAATGTTGGTCCTATTGGATGTTGCTATTGTAGATTTAAATTGCTTAGTATAGTAGATCGTTGTAGTATCATTAAGGTGTGAATTTCAGTTTCGGATCGTTGGCATTGAATTGAGGAGACAAGAAGGCATTGAGAGGTGGATACGCGCGGAATGGAATTTCCTGAGTATTGATTAGCTTGCTCGACATTGGGTTCGTCTTGTTGAGGTAAGTGACTTTTCTAATCTTGGAGCTGAGGGTATGAACCCTGATTATATGTGTTATGTATTTGGTGTTGAGGTGACGCATATGCTAGGTGATGGGCGTGTAGGCGTGCACCGTGTGAACTGTGACTCCGTTATTTCTGTGGTACTATGTACTTACCTGAACTTATCTATAATCATGAAATCTCTACGTACTAGAGTTATCGAGCTGTGATTCGTATTAGAAACCATGTCTAGGCTACATGCTTATTTTGTTGTGACCCACTGAGGTCACTACTGTTGTTGAGTTATTTCCTTACATTGCAATGTCATACTCAGTCATATTCATTCATTACATATCATATCTCAGTCTCTGTTGTTATTTATTGATACATCATACATCATTTTCGGGCTAGTTTCATGAAATTATGAGCGCATGAGAGAGAGACTAGAGAGATTGATGACTGAGTGAGGTCGAGGGCCTGATTGTGAGGGTATTGATACTATAGCATGTGAGTTGTCTGTGCGGATTATGATATTGATACTATGGCACGTGAGTTGTTCGTGCGGATTATAGTGCTTGGGCTGAAGGAGCCCCTCCGGAGTCTGCATACACCCTCAGTGAGCGCGGTTGATTTATATTGAGGGATGGATCTTTCCTAGACATGGATCTTGTCCGAATTATTTATATTGAGGGATGGATCTTCCCTGGACATAGATCTTGTCCGAAGCATTTATATTGAGGGATGGATCTTTCCTGGACATGGATCTTGTCCGAAGCATTATATACCTGGAGATGGATCTTCTCCACGGGCTGGATTGGCTTTACTTGGTACTGAGTGCCTGATGATTAGTTGATGTGTATATTCCGAGATGGATCTTCCCTGGACCAGATTGGCCATATACAGTACCGAGTGATTGAGCATAATGAGTGGAATGTGTGAGAAAGTAAGATTGAGTACTGTGAGAGTGTGAGCACATGAGTTCATCTCTGAGATACATTGCATTGACATGCACACATGACATACAGGCATAGAGATGTATTTTCCTCATATTGTACCGTATCACGTAATTCATGACTTCTCACACATGTTGACATATGGGCATAATGATGCATTGGTTTTACACTGGCTATCTGGAAAGAAAAATGAAACATCTTATTTATTGAAAGAAAGGTTTTGGGAAAAATCAAAGTTTTCAGACTTACTCATATTTTGGTGATTTCAGTGAAAAGAATTGAGTTTTACTATTATACTTGAAAAGAAAATATTTATTTTTTCGGAAACTGTGAATGAGCTGAGCATTTTATTATTGAGTTATTCTTTGTGTTGCCTTAATTTTATTGTTATGAGATGTTACTGGATATTAGTGTGGATCCTGACCTTTGTTCCAGCTCGTCACTACTTTCAACCTAAGGTTAAGTTTGTTACTTATTGAGTACATGGGGTCGGTTGTACTCATACTACACTTCTGCACCTTGCGTGTAGATTTTGGATGTTGATGTTGTTGTGCATGGTGGAAGCTAGCATTAAAGATGTACCTGCAATCCAATCGCAACTGGCTCTTGTTCTTGGTAGCTTTAGAACTATTAGTCTGTTCATGTATATTTCAAACAGATAATGTATTTTATTTCACACCAGCTTTATAAATTCAAGAAGCTCATGATTTGTACTACCAGTCCTTGGAGAGTGTATTAGAGTCAGTTAAATATTAATTGAATCGTATTGTTGTTATTTGGCTTACTTAGTGGGTGAGATTAGGTGCCATCACGGCTAGTCGGATTTTGGGTCGTGACATTAATTAACTAACTATTTGAAGATATCCCGATAAGTTCAATAATTAAAATAATGTAGAGTTCTATAACTGACGAATTAAAATTTGAATAGTTGTCAATGCAAAGGATACTCTGCCGTATTTTTATCGTTAAATCTAAAAATAATGTTAAATCGTTATGAATTAAATAAATACTAATTAATAATTTGTATCAAATTAATTAATAAAAAAATTATAATATTCCGAGAATTATAGAAAAATATTATAGGTATTTTTGACTGACGAATAAAAATTTAAGTAGTTGTCAATACAAAGGAGAATCTGCGGAATTATTATTGTTTAATCTAAAACAATAATATATAAATCGGTATGAATTAAATAAATAATAGATAAAATATACTTCATACAATTAGATAATACTCCTTACAATCTCAAACGGCAATAATAAATAAATCTTTCGTATGAAAAAGTAAGATAACATATGTTTAATTAACATTATTCTATGTACATACATCATTATGGATCACCCGATTGTTCATCCTGGACTCGTGTCACGTGAGCTACTTACGCTCCAGGTAGCCCATTGGTCATTACGTATATGGGATGGAGAGTTGCTTAGCCAAAACATACACCTGCGATGCATTGATGATTTCTGGGATCTTATTAGGGATCATCCACTATATCAGCGCCGATAACAGTTATTTCCTGTGAGCCAGAACCTTGAGACGCTACACGAGTAGATCACGAATCAGCCACTGGATGAGGGTATTGAACGGCGGCCTCGGTTGTTACTGTTGATGATATTTGGCAACATTATTTTCCCGAATACCTCGGAGAACCTTGTGAGCGTATGTTTCTTGGCTCATTTGGAGCGGTCAAATGATTTACCCCTCACCATATAATAATGATATGATATATAAAATAACATGATATTATCTTTCGTTCTTTTACTCTCTTCCTCACATCGTATGATAAANTGTTGACATATGGGCATAATGATGCATTGGTTTTACACTGGCTATCTGGAAAGAAAAATGAAACATCTTATTTATTGAAAGAAAGGTTTTGGGAAAAATCAAAGTTTTCAGACTTACTCATATTTTGGTGATTTCAGTGAAAAGAATTGAGTTTTACTATTATACTTGAAAAGAAAATATTTATTTTTTCGGAAACTGTGAATGAGCTGAGCATTTTATTATTGAGTTATTCTTTGTGTTGCCTTAATTTTATTGTTATGAGATGTTACTGGATATTAGTGTGGATCCTGACCTTTGTTCCAGCTCGTCACTACTTTCAACCTAAGGTTAAGTTTGTTACTTATTGAGTACATGGGGTCGGTTGTACTCATACTACACTTCTGCACCTTGCGTGTAGATTTTGGATGTTGATGTTGTTGTGCATGGTGGAAGCTAGCATTAAAGATGTACCTGCAATCCAATCGCAACTGGCTCTTGTTCTTGGTAGCTTTAGAACTATTAGTCTGTTCATGTATATTTCAAACAGATAATGTATTTTATTTCACACCAGCTTTATAAATTCAAGAAGCTCATGATTTGTACTACCAGTCCTTGGAGAGTGTATTAGAGTCAGTTAAATATTAATTGAATCGTATTGTTGTTATTTGGCTTACTTAGTGGGTGAGATTAGGTGCCATCACGGCTAGTTAGATTTTGGGTCGTGACATTAATTAACTAACTATGTGAAGATATCCCGATAAGTTCAATAATTAAAATAATGTAGAGTTCTATAACTGACGAATTAAAATTTGAATAGTTGTCAATGCAAAGGATACTCTGCCGTATTTTTATCGTTAAATCTAAAAATAATGTTAAATCATTATGAATTAAATAAATACTAATTAATAATTTGTATCAAATTAATTAATAAAAAAATTATTATATTCCGAGAATTATAGAAAAATATTATAGGTATTTTTGACTGACGAATAAAAATTTAAGTAGTTGTCAATACAAAGGAGAATCTGCGGAATTATTATTGTTTAATCTAAAACAATAATGNTTGAAGATATCCCGATAAGTTCAATAATTAAAATAATGTAGAGTTCTATAACTGACGAATTAAAATTTGAATAGTTGTCAATGCAAAGGATACTCTGCCGTATTTTTATCGTTAAATCTAAAAATAATGTTAAATCGTTATGAATTAAATAAATACTAATTAATAATTTGTATCAAATTAATTAATAAAAAAATTATAATATTCCGAGAATTATAGAAAAATATTATAGGTATTTTTGACTGACGAATAAAAATTTAAGTAGTTGTCAATACAAAGGAGAATCTGCGGAATTATTATTGTTTAATCTAAAACAATAATATATAAATCGGTATGAATTAAATAAATAATAGATAAAATATACTTCATACAATTAGANTGTTGACATATGGGCATAATGATGCATTGGTTTTACACTGGCTATCTGGAAAGAAAAATGAAACATCTTATTTATTGAAAGAAAGGTTTTGGGAAAAATCAAAGTTTTCAGACTTACTCATATTTTGGTGATTTCAGTGAAAAGAATTGAGTTTTACTATTATACTTGAAAAGAAAATATTTATTTTTTCGGAAACTGTGAATGAGCTGAGCATTTTATTATTGAGTTATTCTTTGTGTTGCCTTAATTTTATTGTTATGAGATGTTACTGGATATTAGTGTGGATCCTGACCTTTGTTCCAGCTCGTCACTACTTTCAACCTAAGGTTAAGTTTGTTACTTATTGAGTACATGGGGTCGGTTGTACTCATACTACACTTCTGCACCTTGCGTGTAGATTTTGGATGTTGATGTTGTTGTGCATGGTGGAAGCTAGCATTAAAGATGTACCTGCAATCCAATCGCAACTGGCTCTTGTTCTTGGTAGCTTTAGAACTATTAGTCTGTTCATGTATATTTCAAACAGATAATGTATTTTATTTCACACCAGCTTTATAAATTCAAGAAGCTCATGATTTGTACTACCAGTCCTTGGAGAGTGTATTAGAGTCAGTTAAATATTAATTGAATCGTATTGTTGTTATTTGGCTTACTTAGTGGGTGAGATTAGGTGCCATCACGGCTAGTCGGATTTTGGGTCGTGACATTAATTAACTAACTATGTGAAGATATCCCGATAAGTTCAATAATTAAAATAATGTAGAGTTCTATAACTGACGAATTAAAATTTGAATAGTTGTCAATGCAAAGGATACTCTGCCGTATTTTTATCGTTAAATCTAAAAATAATGTTAAATCATTATGAATTAAATAAATACTAATTAATAATTTGTATCAAATTAATTAATAAAAAAATTATTATATTCCGAGAATTATAGAAAAATATTATAGGTATTTTTGACTGACGAATAAAAATTTAAGTAGTTGTCAATACAAAGGAGAATCTGCGGAATTATTATTGTTTAATCTAAAACAATAATATATAAATCGGTATGAATTAAATAAATAATAGATAAAATATACTTCATACAATTAGATAATACTCCTTACAATCTCAAACGGCAATAATAAATAAATCTTTCGTATGAAAAAGTAAGATAACATATGTTTAATTAACATTATTCTATGTACATACATCATTATGGATCACCCGATTGTTCATCCTGGACTCGTGTCACGTGAGCTACTTACGCTCCAGGTAGCCCATAGGTCATTACGTATATGGGATGGAGAGTTGCTTAGCCAAAACATACACCTGCGATGCATTGATGATTTCTGGGATCTTATTAGGGATCATCCACTATATCAGCGCCGATAACAGTTATTTCCTGTGAGCCAGAACCTTGAGACGCTACACGAGTAGATCACGAATCAGCCACTGGATGAGGGT
>AWOL01S0080020.1:10029-21898 GCA_000715115.1 Nicotiana otophora | reverse complement strand
CCTAAAAGGTAGATTCGTTAATGTGCGTGAAAAACAACTAAAAAAATCAATTAATGGATCGCAGAAAATATAGTCTTATTTATTTAAAAAAAATTATTTTCCCAGTTTATTTAAATTACAGATTATTTTGTTTACTGAATATGTTTAAAATGGAAAGACATGGGATAAGCGATGGTGTGAAGTTGAAGATATTCGCAATCTTTTAAAATTTTGACAGCCAATTAAACCAAAAGAGTAGCCTAATCAAATGAAAACTTTCAAATTACTTTCGAATTTTCAGCGGTATATCTCATAGATATTCCCACTCATTTTGCTCAAATCTCAGCTAGCCAATTAAATGGCAAGTTTGTCAAGGAGTATGAGAGTTACCAAAACCCTTTTACAGAGATTTTAACCGTGCGCATTTAATATTTGTTTGAATGAGTAAATATAGTGAGTAATTACACTAATAAAGTGGTCATTTACTAGTTATATATGTTACTTTCACGCGTTTTTTCAATCTCAGCTTGCCGTGTTTCTGTGCAAATTTTATCCGATCATATTTCATGCCTCATGCGGCTACATTCACACCGGCCAAATCTGCATGCAAATCAATGCTATACCCTTTTTATATTTAAACAGCCTTTTTTTTAATCACCACGAATCACAAATCTTCTTAATGACTATAGATGATTTGAGCTTTTTAATCACCGAATCATGTTCCCATAAATTTGTTTGTAAAAAAACAAACTTTCTCTTTAAACTTCGATTTTAAATTCTCTATCTCAAAAAAACTTACTATGAAATGTGCTTTTAGAAGAATAATGTTACTGTTGGGTAACTAAGCTTAAAAGAGTGGTGAATGAGAAATGGAGGGAAAAATAAAATTTTAATTTTCTCTCCTTGACAAAGGGACATTATCTCATATTGGATGAGGAAAAGATTTTTGATAGGTATATATACAATTGCTCTTCTTCTAGTTCTTAAAGAGTTAAGAAGAAGGCAAACCTCGCGCCGTCGTCGCTCGCTCGGCTTCGGTCAAATGATTGATTAATTAATATTTTGAACCAAATTTATTTGTTAATATTAAGATTAACATAATATTATTTTAATCCAAATTAGCTGTTTTTGTAATGGTAAATTAATTTTCCTCCGCGTTTTGATTTCCCGTTTTATTTTGCATAATGGCCATTTTACGTGAACAGTCATAACACACATTCTGAAGAGTTGCACCTCTTCGTTTAAACTCAATATGTTGGCTATAAATAGCAAACCATTTCCTCAAATTTTTCATACGAAATTTCTGAATTCTCCTCTTCCTTTCTGCATTATTTTCTTACAAAACAAATAACGTACGTGTGATTTTCTACCGCTATTTGTGTTCGTTGAAACACTGGGGTTTGAAGTATTGCTACACCAGTATATAATCCATTCTATCCTGAGAGGAAATAATCCACAACCTCGGGTACTAGGAGGGGATTAAGTTTCTTAAGGAAATAATGTGAATTCAGTGGGATCAGATTAAACTCTGTTTCTTCTACATTTCTGTATATACGTTATTTTTCCTTCTCCAGAATTATTTTACAAATACAGTATACTAACAGTTACTTCATTCAAATCCTCTAAATTATCAATCTTCTATTCTTTTTTTCTTACCCTCTAAATTAAAAACAAAATTATGCACACACAATTTACATAAGGAGAATATTGTATAAAGTAAAATATGTTATGGTACGTGGACGTCTAAAAGAGGGACACGTGGAACCTAAGGCGGGGGATAGTTAAAACCGGAGGTAATTGTCTCGTCTGTCACCGAAAAGAATGACACTCATAAAGATGGAATAAATACCCTCCGCCCGGTAGCATTTAATGGAGAATATTCCACAGTATTTAGTGCGCTGCCCGTTACAGAGAATTTGTCATTTATGCTCACTGTTACACCTTCTTCAATGGCCCTCATAATTGACATTAAAGAAGAGCATGATCCTAGGACCTAGTTCCTTAGGTGCAGCTATAAATAGTGAGCTCTATTATCATTGTAAATGACACGACTTTTCTGGCAAACTTACGCTATAATCGATTAAAAAACTTTATACAATTTTACTTTCTTGTTCCTTGGTTTCATCGTTGTTGTTCCCGGAAGCTCCGCCCCCGGAATTACTGTTTTTCGTGATTTTACCTTCATTTCAAGGCTAAGTATTGCACATTTCTTTAATTATTTTATTATTTTATGATCAAATTAATTCACTTGTCTAGAAACCACATATAAATTCAACTGTACCGTTTTACGGGTAAATAGTTTGGCGCACACCTAAGGGCCTAGACAACTGTGTAATTGAGTTAATCCTTGCCTCTTTTACTAATATGTTTTGATTATTTGTCGTAGCAAAAAATCATAAGAAATGGCAGATAATGGTGTTAACAACACACAAAATCCTAAGGTTCAAGGAGACCAGCCTCATCTCGAGGATTCAATCAGTGACACTCACAATGAGGGAAACGATGCCACGCCGGTCCACGACAGGCAGTACCCATGACATGTTCGGGAGGTAACTCCTGATGATGCTGAAGAGGAACGTGTTGTTGATGCGATAAGGGTCCTACAAAAGTAACAAACGATCATTCTGGTCCACCTCACACGGCATGATAAGGTTATGACAGAGTTGAAGTGGGCGTTATCGGGGAGCTTCAAATAATGCGAACAGACGAGGTCCAGTTCCTCCCGGCGCTCCCACAAATCAAACAACACAGATGGCCGACGACAACACCCCGAGAGGTGAGGTTGGTTCCGATGGGGCTAGGGGAGCGGATCCGGCCCTAATAATGAAAACGATCCCTTCAAGAATGAACTCTTATGGTTTATTAGAGAAGTGAACGCCCGCATGGACCAAATCCCGTGTGCACCACTAATGCTGAAAGGTCCAGACTTAAATAAGTATACTCAGTTGCCGTACAAACTAAGTGCGACACCAGAATTAATAACGAAGAGGTTTAAAATCCCTAACGTGCCAAAGTATGACGGAACTTCAGACCCTCATGAGCATATTACCACCTATACAACGACGGTGAATGGGAATGACTTAGCTTGTCATGAGATTAAATCTGTTTTGTTGAAGAAATTTGGAAAGACTCTCACGGGGAGAGCCTTGACGTGGTATTCGTTGTTACCCGAGTATTCCATAGATTCCTTTGAGATGCTCACGGATTCTTTTATTAAGGCTCATGTCGGGGCCAGAAAAGTGCAGGCACGAAAGGCCAACATATTCAGAATTGCACAAGGAGAATCCGAGTTGCTGCGAGAGTTCGTTACCCGGTTCCAAAAGGAGAGGATGTTGCTCCCGGCTGTTCCGGATGAATGGGCGGCTGAAGCATTCACCAAGGGTCTGAATCCGAGAAGTTCATACGCTTCCCGAAAACTAAAGGAAAGCTTGCTTGAGTTTCAAGCAACGACTTGGGCAGATGTCCACAACCGGTACGAGTCAAAGATAAAAGATCGAAGATGATCACGTTGGCTTCCCGTTATCGACAAAAGGACGGGAAAAGAATAGAGAAAAATCAAAAGACGATTTCGACATAGACAAACAGTCTTCGAGGGGCCTGTTTTTTCCCTACGAATGGACCGAAGGCCGCGACGGAGGCTTCCGTTTAGCAGATAGGTTCGCCATCGACAGAAGGACTGATCGAGGTCGGAACAATAAATCATTGTAGGACAAAAAATTATCAGGCACACATGATCCTTCCTACCACAGGCTATTAGAGTACAATTTCAACGTCAGTATAGTAGAGTTGGTATCAGCTATGAGAAACATCAAAGAAGCACGGTTTCCAAAGCCGATGAGATCCGATCCCAGTCATAGGGATCCGAACTTGTGGTGTGAATACCACGGGACAAATGGCCACTGGGCTGGGGACTGCCAACATCTCCGGGAAGAAGTGGCGACACTACTGAATAATGTGCATCTCAGATAATTCTTAAGTGACCGGGCCAAGAACAACTACGGTCGCAACCGGGATAATGCGAAACCCTCGAAAGTAGGAGAAGATCCTTCGCGCCAGATGATCAACATGATCTTCGGGGGGAATGAGATCAATGGGGTCACCTTCTCGGCAGCAAAAAAGACGAAAGTATCGATAACCCATAGCAAGAGACTCCAGGAAGTTGGTGAAGACGACATCACTTTCACAGAGGAGGACGTATACAGATTGTTGCTGTCGCACAATGACACATTGGTAATTTCTTTAAATGTGCTAGACTTTTAATTCAAGTGTGTTCTAGTGGATCTAGGAAGTTCGGCCAATATCATACAATGGAGAGTATTGGAGCAAGCTAAACTCACCGGAAGCATCATTCCAGCCACAAAACTCCTTGCCTGCAACCTTACGAGCGTGACAACCCAAGGAGAGATTTTGTTGCCCACGAATGCTGAAGGGGTGATGAAAATGACTCTTTTTGAAGTGGTGGATGGTGATATGGGATATAATATTATTCTGGGAAGACCATGGTTGCACGAGATAAGAGTTATATCGTCAACGTATCATCAGTTGCTGAAATTTCCAATGCCCGAAGGAATTAAACAGATAAGGGGCTACCAACAGGCGGCAAGGGAGATGAATGCGATTTCGGTCTCCAGTAGCAAAGGGAAGGACCACGCGGCATAGCAACTATAGGAACCGGCGCCCGCTCCTGAATCGAATGAAGTTAGCCCGGGGGTAGAAGCGTTGGAATCTTATCAGGTGCCAAGGTATTTCTAGGTACCAGAAGAGACGGGTGCAACAAAATCCATTGTGGATGAGCTCTATCAAATTGCATTATTTAAAGAGTTCCTAGAAAGAAAATTCCACTTGGGGACAGGACTACACCCCGAGCTCAGGTCTAGCTTTATTTAATTTCTTAAATTTAATACCGATTGTTTTGCTTGGTTGCATGCGGACATGATAGGTATCCCAACGGAGGTGGCCGTATACAAGCTAAGTTTGGATCCCAACATCCCTCCGATAAGACAAAAGAAATGCCCTATTACGGAGGCCAGGAATAAATTCATCAAAGAAGAGGTAACTCACTTACTCGATATCGGTTCGATCCGAGAGGTAAAGTATTCAGACTAGCTAGCTAATATAGTAGTAGTTCCTAAGAAGAACAGTAAATTTTGCATGTGTGTAGATTATAAGGACTTGAAGAAGGCGTGCCTGAAAGACTCATTCCCACTGCCAAACATTGATCAAATGATTGATGCGACGGCAGGGCACGAGTTAATGAGTTTCCTTGATGCTTATTCCAGGTACAACCAAATTAAGATGAACCCGGAGGATCGGGAAAAGACTTCGTTCATAACAAATTTCGGCACATATTGCTATAATGTGATGCCCTTCGGGTTGAAGAACGTCGGAGCCACTTATCAGCGGGTCGTAAACAAGATGTTTGATAAACAAATAGGGAAAACTATGAAAATGTATATAGACGATATATTTGTTAAGTCTTTGAATGCATGTGATCACCTTAAGCATCTGCAAGAAACTTTTGACATCCTAAGGAAGCATAACATGAAGCTTAACCCCGAGAAGTGCGTATTCGGGGTCAGCTCCGGTTAGTGGTATCACATAGGGGGATTGTGGTAAACCCCGATAAGATCAAGGTCATCAAAGACATCCCAGACTAGCTGTTAAGCGTGAAAGAAGTTCAAAGGCTCACGAGGAGATTAGCCGCTTTGAGCAGGTTCATTTCTCGGTCATCAGAGAAATGCCACCATTTCTTCGCACTGCTCAAAAATAAAAACAACTTTGAATGGAGCCTGGAATACCAGCAGGCTTTGAGAGATTTGAAAAGGTACTTGTCAAGCCCTCTGTTACTTTTGAAACCAAAGGAAGGTAAAACATGGTTGGTCTACCTCGCAGTCTCGGAAGTAGCGGTAAGCGCAGTTTTGGTCTGAGAGGACAAAGGTACACAATCTCTCATTTATTACGTTAGTAAAATTTTAAGGGGAGCAGAAA
The DNA here is from genome assembly GCA_000715115.1 of Nicotiana otophora. Taxonomy (NCBI): domain Eukaryota; kingdom Viridiplantae; phylum Streptophyta; class Magnoliopsida; order Solanales; family Solanaceae; genus Nicotiana; species Nicotiana otophora. The sequence goes on along the minus strand of AWOL01S0080020.1, from coordinate 15,931 downwards.
CTCGCTATCCGCACTTGGAGAAGCTGGCCTAGGCTCTCGTAGTTGCCGCTCAGAAGCTAAGGACCTACTTCCAATGTCACTCGATATATGTGGTGACCACATTGGCCAAATGGGTCGTCGAAATGAGTGAATTCGACATAGAATATAAGCCAAGGGATGCAATTAAGTCACAAGTATTGGCTGACTTTGTGGCTGATTTCAGTCCAGGATTGTTGCCTCTAGCAACCAAAGAGGTAGTAATGGTATCAGAATCGACATCAAGAGTTTGGACCTTATTTACGGACGGAGCCTCCAACGTAAAAGGGTCCGGGCTTGGCATAGTATTAACCACGCCTTCGGGAGAAACCCTAAGACAAGCCTTCAGAACAGTCCCTTTAACTAACAATGAAGCAGAGTATGAAGCTTTGATTGTAGGACTCGAACTGGCCCGGGGACTAGATTCCGAGGTCATAGAAATCAAGTGCGACTCACAGTTGGTGGTAAATCAGGTCTACGGGATCTTTGAAACCAAAGAGGAGTACATGCAACAATACGTGGTGAAGGTCCAGGCTCTACTGGCTTGATTTCGGGAGTGGTCGATTACTCATATCCTGAGGGAAGAAAATGCAGAAGCGGATGCACAAGCTAACCTCAACTCATCAACGGAAATGAAGGGATTAGAGTCCGGTACGGTAGTACAACTGATGCACTCGGTCTTGGATGCAGATAACTATTATGAGGTAAATACTACTAATTTGGTCTGGGACTGGAGGAATGAGATCATCGATTACCTCGATCACGGAAAATTTCTCGAAGATTCCAAGGCATCTCGGGCGCTGCATGTCAAAGTAGCACGGTATAGCTTTAAAGGAGGCCAATTGTACAGAAAATCTTTCCAAGGCCCGCTGGCCCGATGCTTGGGAGTATCCGAAGCAAATTATGTTATGCGAGAAGTCCATGAAGGAATATCCAAAAACCATTCGGGCGCAGATTCCTTAGTGCTAAAACTGGTAAGGGCAGGATATTATTGGCCCCGCATAGAACAAGACGCCAAAGATTTCATACAAAAATGTGATAAGTGCCAACACTACGCACTGCTAGTACATCAACCGATAGAACCACTATATTCAGTCCTATCTCGGTGGTCGTTCATGAAGTGGGGGATGGACATCATCGAATCGCTGCCGCTAGCTCCCGATAAGGTAAGATTTCTTTTGATTTTAACTGATTATTTTTCTAAGTGGGTGGAAGCAGGTCCTTATTAGAAGATCGGTGAACGTGAAGTGGTGGATTTCTTGTGGGAGAACATTATTTGCAGGTTCGGAATACCAAAAGAGATAGCATGCGATAATGGGTCGTAATTTATTGGCACAAAGATCACAAAATTCCTTGAGGATTTGAAAATAAAGAGGATCACATCTTCACACTATTATCCGAGCGCAAATGGTCAAGCAGAGTCAATAAACAAAGTGATTATACAAAACCTCAAGAAAAGGTTAGAATTCGCTAAAGGGAAATGGCCTGAGGAACTACCCGGAGTTTTATGGGCATACTGAACTACGGCCAAATCGAGCATGGAGGAAACTCTCTTTTCCCTTGTGTACGGAGCAGAAGCCTTAATTCTGGTGGAAGTAGGGGAGCCTACCTTAAGGTATTTCTAGGCAAGCGAAGAAGAGAACAATGATGCAATGCTGGTCAACTTGGAGTTACTCGATGAGAGCAGAGACTTGGCACATATAAGGATGGCGGCACAAAAGCAGAGAATGGAAAGATATTACAATCAAATAGCCAATCTTCGCTACTTTAAAATGGGAGATTTGGTTTTAAGGAAAGTAACTCAAAATACCCAAGAAGTCAACACAGGGAAGTTAGGCCTAACCTGGGAAGGCCCCTACCGAGTTTCACCTGTCACCGAGAAAGGTTCGTACGAGTTAGAGAATTATAATGGAGAAAAGTTGCCAAGCAATTTGAATGTGGCATACATCAAGAGATATTATTGCTGACAAACATCGTTTGTACTGAAAGTATGCACTGCACTCTCTTTCCCTTCGTCTAGTTTTTGTCCCAATTGGGTTTTTCTGGCAAGGTTTTTAATGAGGTAGCAACATAAAAACATACTATGAAGAAATTTTCAACGGCAACAATAAGACCTTTAATAGTAAGGCATACAAGCGAAGAACCACTCCGGGGCGGTTAGATAATTTTTGGCTCGATAGCAAAATTTCCACCGGGAAAATAAGTTTGCTATCAAGCAGAGGTTACCCGACCGATCACAAGTGCAAACCACTAGAGGATTGTTAAATAGTCTTTTGATTGATACCATAAATTTCTAAGGGGAATCGAAGTTTGTTACCGAGCGGAAGATTGTCTAGCAATTCATTAGTGGGATCCTCGAAGGTGCAAGATTCCCACTGTGCCAATTTGCATTCTTCACATTTGAACACTGGGGGGAGGGGGGGATGATATGAGAATGCAGCAACAATGACTATCATGTAGACCAGAGCACGAAAATCGGGAACATAATTATGTCATCGGAACCAGGGACTGCGCGACCAGCCCTGTAGAAATAAGTTGTACAAATTAGCCACAAGAAATGGCAATTTTTCTTTAACATAACGGATGCTTATGTATTTTTTGAAAATGGGAGGAATAAAATAAAGTCCTTTTATTTTTCATCTCGTTTCTTATTTGATCGATGAGTTAATTTTATTATTTGAAAGATAAACAAGTACTTCAAATGCTAGTGCCATAATGAACATGAGACGTCCTCTTCAAGAGCACCGTAAACATAAGAGAGCTCTCTCTTATAAAAACCCTCACGTTAAAGGGTTTATTTCGGAAGAACTTATACCCAAAATCAAAATGCTTTCGGGGAAAAATATACCCAAGGCTTCACATAATAAGACGCAAATAGTAAAACATGCGCAAAACTCTTAAGCAAAAAGAAGAATAGAATGCAAAGATTAAAACTTGCGTAAATGTTCAAATGAGAGAAAGACTCAAATAATACTTGAGCAAACAGATGTCTTTATTTACAATAACGTGCCGAAACGGCACAGATACAAAAGTTGGAAAAAGAAAAGAAAAGCTAAACTGTTGCATCTCCAGAACCCGGAGGAAGAGAAGTGTCCGCGCCCCCAGGGGAAGTGGGTAGATCCACCGATAACGCAATATTTTGGCCCTCATCAGTTTGTCCTTCAACATCTTTGCTTTCCGCTTCCTCTTCAGTTCCCGAAGTTTCAGAACCGGAAGCATCAGGCTATGCCGGGAGACCACTTTTAGCAGCTAACTCAAGCTCACGGGCCTTACAATTTCAGCATCAAAGTCAATGATACCAGATTTGGCCTCTTCTAAGGTTTTTCTCCTCATGATGTATATAATGTAAGTTTTCTCAACAACGAGGGAAACCGCTCGAAACTTCAGTTCTTCTTTCAGTTGGGTTACCTCGGCAGAAAGGTTTTCCCCGGCAGATCTAACGGATCTGAGACTAGCATCAAGGTCACAGACAGTTGAGTTAAAGAGCATATTATGATCGAGAGTTTTCCTATACTTCTCCTTTAACTGGGCATGTTTCACCCCCCGCAGCAGCAAGCTCTTCAGTTTTGGAGTTCAAGGCTGCCTCTAAGTTGGTCAATATTTCAACAGAGGCAGCCTCGCGGTTGGTTGCAGCAAGAACAATATTATGAACTTCAGCCCATTTTGCCCCGGCTTCGTCAAATTTAACCCTCAGCAAACCAATCTCTTGGCTAAGAGCTACCACTTCTTCATCGCTTTACTGCAAACGAGTCTCCAATACAACAACCCCAGCAGCTTTGGCTTCTAATTCTGAGAGGCTAGCGGTAGTTTTCTCCCGCTTGGCCAAAGGTTGATCTCGTGCGAAGGTAAGTTCTTCTTTTTCCCTAATCAAACTTTGGAGGCCCTCAGAAGCGAGAAAGTTGGCTTACAAAGCAAGAAAGACGAACTTAGGATATTTACAGGCAAAAATAAAAGAAATAATAAAGGAAGTAAAGAATGTACCGATGCGGCATTGTGCATGGCATTATTCATCAAGCACTCTCCCGAGAGAGCCTATATCTTTTCCCAATCTTTCTCTGAAGCCAAAGGCTTCAGATAGTTAGCAAGTTCCACCGGCTGGGATAGCAANTGTTATATGTAGCTCATTCCTCGCTAGCTTATCTATCATCGTCAATCATCACGGTATCAATGGTCGGCCCAGGCGGAGGGCTCGTCACCACGACTTCTGGAGATGACTCGGGGGCATCATTCTTTGCCCTCTTATTTTTCCCTCCGGTCGTAGAGGAACGCCTTCTTTTTGGTTGCTTGTTCTCCGGTTGGGGACTCTGAGAAGAAGCACTCGCACTAGAAGCAGGCTCGGAGATACCTGTCTGTGAAAAAGCTTTTTGCAGCAGCTTCGCCACATCAGCAGGATCAGCTAAAATGTCCTCCTCGAGGACAACAACTTAGCCTTGGGGTAAACCTATATTCGATAAAAAGAAAGGGTCAGATAATTTTCTCATAAGAAAAGGTAAGGACATAACGAGTTAAACTTATATGATTTTTGGCCTTCCACCCATATTTCAGGGATAACTCTTTCAACGAGCGTGTTTCGGGCTTGGTAGCGTCCAAAATCTTCTGAACCCATTGGTTCAGGCCCTCAACCCTGGGGGAACCCACTGAGCCGGTGATGCAGGAAATAGAAGGAAAGTTAATANGGGGGGGGGGGTGCATAGTTTTGCCCCAAATTCCCATGAACTGGGGATTGGGGGAGAAGGACACCCTCTTATCGGGCAGATGTGGCCGGTGGAGATGATGTAGCACTTGGTGGTGGAAGAGTTGATGAAGGTGAAAATGATGTAGCAATTGCTAGTGTTGGTGAAGATGGAGATAAAGCTGATGGAGTTGAAGGGAGAGAAGTAGCCGCAACAAATGCAGTGCTGGTTGTTGGTTGCTCGTCAGCCGAGGACGGAAGGGACTCGATACTCAACCCCAAAATATCAGGCACAACAACTAGGACACGAAAGCAAAAGTTGGAATTTTCCACCATTTCATACTCCCCCCAGACTGCCGAGACATCGTCCTCGGCTAGTGTAACTAACTCAACGGATTAACCAGTATGTGGAGTTGAGGAAGGTCTTCGTGTTATATGTAGCTCATTCCTCGCTAGCTTATCTATCATCGTCAATCATCACGGTATCAATGGTCGGCCCAGGCGGAGGGCTCGTCACCACGACTTCTGGAGATGACTCGGGGGCATCATTCTTTGCCCTCTTATTTTTCCCTCCGGTCGTAGAGGAACGCCTTCTTTTTGGTTGCTTGTTCTCCGGTCGGGGACTCTGAGAAGAATCACTCGCACTAGAAGCAGGCTCGGAGATACCTGTCTGTGAAAAAGCTTTTTGCAGCAGCTTCGCCACATCAGCAGGATCAGCTAAAATGTCCTCCTCGAGGACAACAACTTAGCCTTGGGGTAAACCTATATTCGATAAAAAGAAAGGGTCAGATAATTTTCTCATAAGAAAAGGTAAGGACATAACGAGTTAAACTTATATGATTTTTGGCCTTCCACCCATATTTCAGGGATAACTCTTTCAACGAGCGTGTTTCGGGCTTGGTAGCGTCCAAAATCTTCTGAACCCATTGGTTCAGGCCCTCAACCCTGGGGGAACCCACTGAGCCGGTGATGCAGGAAATAGAAGGAAAGTTAATAATGACGAGGAAAGGATCTTTAACAAGGAAAGAAATAGATTATATACTCACAAGTGCGGTTCCACAGTTCTGGGAAGGAAGAAGGCGAGGCCGGGATGATGTCACTAGTGACAACTGCAATAAACTATTCCATCTACCTATGGTCTTTATCATCATTCATGCTAGACAGCAGCACATGGTGGCCCCACTTGTTGAAGTTGATCACCCCTCCCCCTCCTCT
>AWOL01S0080019.1:0-31113 GCA_000715115.1 Nicotiana otophora | reverse complement strand
AGACAAATTTGTAAGAGTTTATGGACTTGCACATATATTTTGTATTAAGAATAATTGCAAGTTGATTGCTACCGTTAAAAGGTTGACCCAAATTAAAAGTAATTTGCTAAGGTTTAAAGTTAAATGGGTCTATAAGACACCTCTTAAAGTATGGGGTCTTATGTGTAAATACCCGGATGTAACTTCTAATTTAATGATGGGCTAAATTAGAGTAACATAAACATGTGCAACTATAAATGAGTTATAGTCCCCAAATCAAAAGTAGGGGTTTCTTTTCTGATATCCCGTCGTTGGAAAAGTTGAGAGCCACCCACGCCTTGTTTTGGAAGATCGATAACCGCAAGACTGAAGAATCTCTACGGTGTTCATAGATTCAAGTACGCTTCCACATCTAGTATTTATTCTCGATGATTTGACATGATAATTCTTGAGTAAAAGATGACGGTGTTCATCTTCAAAGTATTTTTGGTTCTAACAATTGGTATCAGGAGCCTATATCATGTTAAATCATTGAGTATTAATTTTGGTTTACTTTCAATGTGTCATAGTTTTCAGAAAGTATATTTGTAATAACCCGGCTGGTCGTTTTGAAAAATTACGTTTAGTTCGGTAGTTTTAGGTCATGAGTAGCTTCACATAGTATATTAGGACTTGCGTGCATGGTCGGTTTTGGTTTTTGAGTGATTCGAATTGATTTTGAAGGAGGACTCCCACTTGAAAAGCTTGAAGTTGAAAGAGTTGACCAAGTTTGACTTGTGAGTATTTGATCTCGAATCGGAGTTTTGATGGTACCGCTAGGTCCGAATGGTGATTTTAGACTCACACGTATGCTCGAATTTGCATTTGGGTGTTTCTAGAAGGTTTCGGCACCATTTGGCGAAAGTTGGCAATTCAAAGATTTGAAATTTTCCTAAGTTTGACCATGGTTTGACTTTAAGACTATCGGGTTTGGATTTTGGTTTCGGGACATGAAATAGGTCCGTTTTATCATTTGAAACTTGCATGCAAAATTTGGTATCATTTGGAGTTGATTTGTTGTGGTTCGGACGTTTAGTTACGATTCTAGGAGTTCTTGAAGTTCATAGTGATTTTTATGCGTTTTGGAATTCGATTCGTGATTCTTGGTATTATGATCGCGCGAGCGAGTTCGTGTTATGTTTTTAGAATTTTGTGGATGTTTGTTTTAGAGCTCCAAGGGATCGGATGAGTTTTGGACGTATTCCGGAAGAGTTTGTAGAAGTTCAGCTCGTTCTGGTGCTCTGTTCTCGCATTTGCGAGGTCCGCATTAGCGAGATCATTCTCGCTTTTGTGAAGATGGGATGGGACAAGGGAGTTCGCATTACAAACAATTTAATCGCATTTGCGATTGAAGCAGCTTCCGCATTTGCGACAAAAACTTTCGCTTTTGCGAAGACTCTGAACTCGCTTTTGCGAGACTTGTGTTGCATTTGCAACTTAGGCAGAGTTGCTCAAGCTTCGCTTTTGTGACGCCATTGTCGCATTTGCGAGCCTCATGTCGCAAATGCGACATCTGAGGCTGGTATTAAGACTTCATTTCGTGACTTAGCTTCATTTTAACATATTTTGAACCCTAGCCATGGTAGGAGGCTGGTATTAAGACTTTCATTTCGTGACTTAGCTTCATGAGAATCTAAGAGGAAATCTGGGGATTTTTGTCAAAGTTTTGAAAAATTAAAAATTAGGATTTCATATTTGAGAGTCAAATTGGACTCAGATTTGGAAACAAAACACATATATAGACTCGTGGGGTTATGGGTAGTCAAGACCTACCCTTGGACCCGGGTTTTGATCGGGCAAGCCCGGGATTGACTTTTGTTGACTTTTTAAAAATTGTATAAAGATCATAGCTTTGTTAAATTAAATTATTTTCTCTTGCATTGTTTGATGTATTCAAGTCATCTTTGGCTTGATTGAGCCGAGCGGAGGTGAATTTGTAAAGAAAAAACTAATTTGAGTATCGATTTGGACGAATTGAGGTAAGTATCTTGCCTAATTTTATGAGGAAAAAATTACCCCTAGGTTTTGGGTTGATGGTACTATTTGAATTATGTGGAAGACGTGTACACGAGATGACGAGTGTGTACACAGGCTATATGTGGCATTTGACTGGTTTAGACTATTAAGCTTCTTTCATGCATTTAATTGAAATTATCGGCTCATGTTATATTTTTTGTTTCTAGGCTTGCCCTTACGTGCTCTACTTGAAGTTGTTAGTATATGTTCTGTCTTTCATTTGTCAAGTGCACTTTTATATATTTTTAATTGTTAATTGCAATTACTTGTTGAATATATGCCTTGTCTGTCACATGCCTTCATTGTTAATTGATTCTCGGAAATTGTGTCTTGGATTATGAATTGTCATCTCATGCTATTTTATTTTGTGGGTTATCGTGTAAGTTCTTCATCCGTTATGACTTCTTTGTATATAGTTTCGTTATTGCGTTGATTTTGTGATATGTCGTAGTTGGTTGTAGTTTGTTTGCTTAATTCATATTGCTTGGGGAGCGGGTTGCACGCTGCAACGGTATTGATAATGATGTTATGGTAAAATAAGGGAGGATTATGATATTGATTAATGATGATATGGTAATATCGGGTTGCGTGCCACAACGGTTTATGTATGTATTAATTGATATTGATAATGATAGTATGGTGGAATACAGGAGGATTATGATATTGATAAATGATGATACAGTGGGATCGGGTTGCGTGCCGCAACGAATTGTATACGTGATATTTGTTATTAATTAATGATACTATGGTGGAATACGGGAGGATTATGATATTGATGTATGATGATACGGTGGGATCGTGTTGCACGCCGCAACAGATTTTGTGTGTTGTACTTGTTGTTGTTGTTGTTGTTGTTGTGTCTTATGTGATCATGCATCCTACATAACCATTGTATTACTTCAATGTGTCAATTTGTGCTCCCGTGGTTACTTGGTGAATTGATTTTCAAGATGTATTTACTGTGCGGAGTCATTATCTCTTACGTTGTTGAGTTGTTGGTAGCATAACGGTTTATAATGAAAGATTTAGGAGGATGCTTACCTTATCTAACTCTTAAGTTAAAACTCGTCGTTTCATCCGGTACTTTAATATTTTTAATAGTTGTCATATTTTACGTTAATTGATTTCTCGAATTAAACTACTTATCCTACCTGACGCTTTTACTTTACTTAAAAATCGTTATTATGTTTTATTTTAATAAATTCTATATTTAATTCGGTGACTTTTCCGATGCTTTGTTTGNTTGCCCTTACGTGCTCTACTTGAAGTTGTTAGTATATGTTCTGTCTTTCATTTGTCAAGTGCACTTTTATATATTTTTAATTGTTAATTGCAATTACTTGTTGAATATATGCCTTGTCTGTCACATGCCTTCATTGTTAATTGATTCTCGGAAATTGTGTCTTGGATTATGAATTGTCATCTCATGCTATTTTATTTTGTGGGTTATCGTGTAAGTTCTTCATCCGTTATGACTTCTTTGTATATAGTTTCGTTATTGCGTTGATTTTGTGATATGTCGTAGTTGGTTGTAGTTTGTTTGCTTAATTCATATTGCTTGGGGAGCGGGTTGCACGCTGCAACGGTATTGATAATGATGTTATGGTAAAATAAGGGAGGATTATGATATTGATTAATGATGATATGGTAATATCGGGTTGCGTGCCACAACGGTTTATGTATGTATTAATTGATATTGATAATGATAGTATGGTAGAATACAGGAGGATTATGATATTGATAAATGATGATACTGTGGGATCGGGTTGCGTGCCGCAACGAATTGTATACGTGATATTTGTTATTAATTAATGATACTATGGTGGAATACGGGAGGATTATGATATTGATGTATGATGATACGGTGGGATCGTGTTGCACGCCGCAACAGATTTTGTGTGTTGTACTTGTTGTTGTTGTTGTTGTTGTTGTGTCTTATGTGATCATGCATCCTACATAACCATTGTATTACTTCAATGTGTCAATTTGTGCTCCCGTGGTTACTTGGTGAATTGATTTTCAAGATGTATTTACTGTGCGGAGTCATTATCTCTTACGTTGTTGAGTTGTTGGTAGCATAACGGTTTATAATGAAAGATTTAGGAGGATGCTTACCTTATCTAACTCTTAAGTTAAAACTCGTCGTTTCATCCGGTACTTTAATATTTTTAATAGTTGTCATATTTTACGTTAATTGATTTCTCGAATTAAACTACTTATCCTACCTGACGCTTTTACTTTACTTAAAAATCGTTATTATGTTTTATTTTAATAAATTCTATATTTAATTCGGTGACTTTTCCGATGCTTTGTTTGTTTTTTGAAAATGATATTTTCTTCACCCAAATGACTCCTAAACTAAACTCTTTTGATACCATATCTTGTATGAATTGTACCTTATTTCATTGTATTTGGTTCCTAAATAAAACTCATTTTCTCATTTGATTCCCTACTTTATTCCAGATTGTTATTATGCCTTATTGTATATGAATAAATCACTTGAACAATTTTATTAGCATTTGACACGGATACAATGTACATGGTAGCACGTATATTTTGCCATGCGAAAGCGATTTGGAAAAGGTGGGCACGAGGTGCCATATGTGTAAGATTCGGAAGTTATGACTTATGATTTGAGATTACGAGAAGTGGTACATCGGATAATTCTTGTTGTAATTCGTGCATTAAGAATAATTTAATTGATGGAGTTGCCATCGGTTCTCCTTACTTGAATTCATTCACATTTCATCTGTATTCTAACTATGTTGTTGCTTTATTACCTAGTTGTTTCTTGTTGCCATTCGTGCTTCTATCACCTTCACAGTTGATTGTAAATTTATGATTATTCTGTTGTTGGTCTTATATGATGTTCTTCCATTGTTAGCTTTATGTTATATCCTGCACAGGTTTGCATGTCTGGTAGGTGTCCTGACCTGGCCTCGTCACTACTCTACCGAGGTTAGGCTTGATACTTACTGGTTACCGTTGTGGTGTACTCATGCTATACTTCTCTATATTTTTGTGCAGATCCAGGTACTTATGATCGAGTTGATTTGAGACTTATGCCTGCGTGGCTGGAGACTTCAAGGTATACCTGCTCGACGTTCGCAGGCCCCAAAGTCACCTTCTCCTGTATTTTATTTCCATTGTTTCCTATTATTCCGGGACAGTGATATACTTGTTATTTCTAGTTACTATTAGAAAGGTTTATGACTTGTACTACCAATTTTGGGATTGTATGACTGATGTTGGTTCAGCTATGTTGTTATAGTTATTATTTAATGTGTTGCAGTTAAGTTAGTTAAATTCTATTAATAATCAGCATGTGTTAGACTTACCTAGTCTTAAAGACTAGGTGCCATCACGACATCCTAAGGNTTCTCGAATTAAACTACTTATCCTACCTGACGCTTTTACTTTACTTAAAAATCGTTATTATGTTTTATTTTAATAAATTCTATATTTAATTCGGTGACTTTTCCGATGCTTTATTTTTTTTTGAAAATGATATTTTCTTCACCCAAATGACTCCTAAACTAAACTCTTTTGATACCATATCTTGTATGAATTGTACCTTATTTCATTGTATTTGGTTCCTAAATAAAACTCATTTTCTCATTTGATTCCCTACTTTATTCCAGATTGTTATTATGCCTTATTGTATATGAATAAATCACTTGAACAATTTTATTAGCATTTGACACGGATACAATGTACATGGTAGCACGTATATTTTGCCATGCGAAAGTGATTTGGAAAAGGTGGGCACGAGGTGCCATATGTGTAAGATTCGGAAGTTATGACTTATGATTTGAGATTACGAGAAGTGGTACATCAGATAATTCTTGTTGTAATTCGTGCATTAAGAATAATTTAATTGATGGAGTTGCCATCGGTTCTCCTTACTTGAATTCATTCACATTTCATCTGTATTCTAACTATGTTGTTGCTTTATTACCTAGTTGTTTCTTGTTGCCATTCGTGCTTCTATCACCTTCACAGTTGATTGTAAATTTATGATTATTCTGTTGTTGGTCTTATATGATGTTCTTCCATTGTTAGCTTTATGTTATATCCTGCACAGGTTTGCATGTCTGGTAGGTGTCCTGACCTGGCCTCGTCACTACTCTACCGAGGTTAGGCTTGATACTTACTGGTTACCGTTGTGGTGTACTCATGCTATACTTCTCTATATTTTTGTGCAGATCCAGGTACTTATGATCGAGTTGATTTGAGACTTATGCCTGCGTGGCTGGAGACTTCAAGGTATACCTGCTCGACGTTCGCAGGCCCCAAAGTCACCTTCTCCTGTATTTTATTTCCATTGTTTCCTATTATTCCGGGACAGTGATATACTTGTTATTTCTAGTTACTATTAGAAAGGTTTATGACTTGTACTACCAATTTTGGGATTGTATGACTGATGTTGGTTCAGCTATGTTGTTATAGTTATTATTTAATGTGTTGCAGTTAAGTTAGTTAAATTCTATTAATAATCAGCATGTGTTAGACTTACCTAGTCTTAAAGACTAGGTGCCATCACGACATCCTAAGGTGGGAAATTAGGGTCGTGATAAGTTGGTATCAGAGCTCTAGGTTCATAGGTGCTACGAGTCATAAGCAAGTTTAGTAGAGTTTTACGGATCGATACGGAGACGTCTGTACTTATCTTCGACAGGCTACGTAACTATTAAGAAATTCCACTTCTTTCATTCCTTATCGTGCAACATTGGTTCGGCTTGAAGCATATACATAATATTCCTTTGCATCCACTCATATATGATATTGCGCACTTGGTATCAGCTATGCGTCGACGGTTCATGATTGCTGCGGATGTGCTATGAAGGAGCCATGGATGCTCAACTATTGTCTCAACGTATCGTCCAGACTGCGGATACAGATGTATCGAGATATCAGTCTGTTGTTCACGTGGGGGTGCAGTTGTTCTGGCATCTGGTTGATAAATACGAAATTGGGAAGATTTAATTGGTTTCCAAATCATCGCGATCGTGGTAGGGTCATGAGGTGGATGTTGATTTGAGGATTCTTGGTGGTATTAGAGGCTATGTGGTTCGTATGGGATTTTTACTCAGTGAAAGATATATATTATCATTCAACGCACTGGAGGAAGCAAGTTTGACTGTCACGAGGATAGACATGCGCTTAGTAGATAATTTGAGGTATCTTATGATTGATGTTGTACGAGCTATGAAGGTTGGTATTGTGGATCGTCGGATGTGATGTCCTATGGCTTCACGCCAAGTTGGGAGTTAACTATCGACGATCAGATTGCACGGTCATGTGTTATATCAGTTTTGGCCTGAGATATAGATAGGGTATTGAAGGGTTCCCTGGAATTTGTGTATGATTAAGATCTGAGATTGACATGGGATAATGCTGGGACTTGAAGTACTTCTGCGTCATTAATAATTCTACATTTCATTATTAGAGAGGTTGGAGAAGCAACTTCAGATTCATAGAAAGTCTCTTCAATGTGGGTATCTCGGTTGCGGTATCATGGGGTGCTTCAAAGGGAATGCAGTGGTTTATGAGCTTCTAAGCTACGTGGTTCGTGCTAGGATCTTCTATATTGAGCTTTGGTTTTGGGATCGTTGTGTACCGACTGGGAGAAGTGTTACCCTGGAGAAAAGTTGAATAAGATCCGAAGCAATGGGTCAGCTCGGTAGTGTTGGGTCAGCATAATAATAGAGGTAATTGGTCCCTTTTGGGTGGTAATTCTCTACCGGTGTTTGTGGCAGTACTCTTGGGTTGGACGGTTTGCGTGACTCGGTCGAGTTGGGGGAGATTCGATTCTGATGGCTTAGTTATGTGCAGGCGGGTCTCGAAGAGTTCTCGATGGTGTCGACCACGGCCTGAGCCGGCTGTCTACTACTGGCATAAGGAATATATTATGCATCGTGGTTTTCTCCTGGATGAATAGCAAAAGTTAAACAAAATACTGGCACTAATGGATATCGCATGTTAAGAGCGTGCATTTTAGGAGGGCACCTTGTGTTTTGGTTTGCGGATGCTTGACTAGTGGTACGACGATTATCGGGTTTTGGGGCTTCTGAAGTTTAGGTTTTGCTGTGCGGTATAGAAGATCTATGTGGGTGTTTCCATAATATGATGGAGTGTGAGTGATGTATTAGCCATTTGAGTAGTGTAGCTGAGATCGAGTATGGAAATTCTGGTATTCATGAGTTTCCAGGATTCGATGTTCTCGTAGGCAAACTAACCCTTGATTGTGGATTGTGAATAAATGTTGAGGATATAATAACTAATGTCGTATGTTACGGATAGGTTGCTATAGACTTTTGGAAGGTTATTTACCTGTTTTCGAATGATCAGAATTGGTTTAGGGGCTATTTGAAAGCCCAATGAGAACGTGTATTCTATATCAGATCAGGTTTGGTTACTCTTATGAAATTGCTATCATGGGTATAATATCAGGCAGAATGGATGTTATTCGTGCCCCGGTTTGTGTTATGTGCTTCTCTCTTATGCTATGTTGGGTGTGAAGTTATATGATTATTCGCACGCATGCTGTAATCCCGTTCAGGCCTTATGGAGATAAGGGCAAGATGGACCTCATGATGTTGATTTGCTCATTGCACCTTAGTTGTGCTTGCTTTCCTCCATGTTGTATTATTTTTATTCATATTCCCACAGTTATATTTGTGCACTCTATCGTGTTTGATGTTGGCATACATATGATCGGTGAACCCGAGCACTTTGGCTCGAAGGGTATCCCTATATGAATTTATATATTTGGGATCGGGTTGCACGCCGCAACAGATGTTATGTGGGATACCCTTCCTTGTGCTTATTTTGTGTTTTATTTCCCCTATGTGGGATAAGTTGATGAAGTTGTACTTTGTTGTCAGATCTATTGTAATTGTTAGATAGTCTTCGTACCTTGCTTTCGTTATGTCCTTAGAAAATGTCTTTCTGAGTTGTTGCTTGTTTGGTGTATGGACTGCGTTGTGTGAGAATCCATGCGTTTTAGTGTGACTTGTCAGTGGGCTGCTTGTATGGGCTGAGATGAGGTTTCTAGATCTGAGATATGCACTATCGTATCAGGATGAGGAGTGTTTGGAAGGATGATGCTATATTTCCGCTCACAATTTGGTCAATGACCCTTGGCGAACGAGAGAGCTTCTTGGCTTGTTGATTTCGTGGGTGGTTATGAGTTTCTTCATGTTTCTTTTATCATAGGCAGCGTTGCAGAGGTCCGAAATGAGGTTTTATTCGATATGAAGTGTATTACCGGTACCATGATTGCTATTGGGCAGCTATGGTGGTCGGAAGTTACTACCACAGACGTCTGAGTTATGAGTAATATTAGGTGATTATACCTTTGGTTGAAGTAGTGACTTAATCCAACTTGTTCAGGCTTATACAGTGTATTGATGCGAGATTTGGGTCATGTGATGAGCTTCAGATGTTGAGGATTAGTTTCTAAGGTGTATGGACTAAGGATGAGGTGGGATCTTCAGTTAAGTTGTGTTGCCAGACCTACGTGGATTGGGGTGACATGGGATCACCCCCGAGTGTATGTATGGCCAGCTCATGCAGTGATTTGATAGCTTTAGAACGACTCCTGGCACGCTCGAGGACGAATGTATGTTTAAGTGGGGGAAGATGTAACGACCCAGCCGGTCATTTTGAGCAATTGCATCAAGTTAGGCATGTTGAGGTCATGAGTAGCTTCACATAGTGTATTATGACTTGCGTGCATGGTCGGCTTTGATTTTTGAGTGATTCGGAATTGATTTTGAAGTAGGACTCCCACTTTAAAAGCTTGAAGTTGAAAGAGTTGACCAATTTTGAGTATTTGACCTCAGATAGGAGTTTTGATAGTACCAGTAGGTCCGGATGGTGATATTGGACTTAGGCGTATGTCCAGATTTACATTTGGATGTTTCTAGAAGATTTCGGCATCATTTGGCGGAAGTTGACAATTCAAAGGTTTGGAATTTTCCTAAGTTTGACCATGGTTTGACTTTAAGGCTATCGGGTTCGAATTTTAGTTTCGGGACTTGGAATAGGTCTGTTTCGTCATTTGAAACTTGCCTGCAAAATTTGGTGTCATTTGGAGTTGATTTGATGTAGTTCGGACGCTTCGTTGAAATTCTAGGAGTTTTTGAAGTTCATAGTAATTTTCATGCGTTTTGGCGTCCGATTCGTGATTCTAGATGTTATCATGGGGTTTTGATCGTGTGAGCGACTTCATGTTATGTTCTTAGACTTGTGTGGATGTTTGGTTTAGAGCCGCGAGGTCTCGGATGAGTTTAGGACGCGTTCCAGAGGAGTTTGTAGAAGTTCAGCTGGTTCTGGTGCTCTGTTCTCGCATTTGCGATGTCCGCATTTGCGAGATCATTCTCGCTTTTGCGACGATGGGCTGGGAAAAGGGAGTTCGCATTTGCGAACAATTTCATCGCATTTGCGATTGAAGCAGCTTCCGCATTTGCGACACAAACGTTCGCTTTTGCGAAGACTCTGAGCTCGCTTTTGCGAGACTTGTATCACATTTGCGACTTAGGCAGAGTTGGCCAGGCTTCGCTTTTGCAACGCCATTGTCGCATTTTCGATGCCATTGTTGCATTTGCAGCCATTGCATTTGCGAACCTCATGTCCCAAATGCGACATCTGAGGCTGGTATTAAAACTCTCATTTCGGGACTTAGCTTTATTTTAACATATTTTGAACTCTAGCCTTAGTGGGAGGCGATTGTGTGGAGAGATTTTCATACCAAACAATTAGGTAAGTGATTTTAATCAATTTTCAATTATATTTCACGATTGTATATTAGATTTAACATCAAATTCATGAGAATCTAAGAGGAAATTTGGGAATTTTCGTCAAAGTTTTGAAAAATAAAAATTTGAGATTTGAGGGTCGAATTTGAATCGGATTTAGAAACAAAATACATATATGGACTCGTGGGGTTATGGGTAGTTAAGACCTACCCTTGGACCAGGGTTTTGATTGGACGAGCCCGGGGTTGACTTTTATTGACTTTTTGAAAATTGTATAAAGATCATAGCTTTGTTGAATTAAATTATTTTCTCTAGCATTATTTAATGTATTGAAGTCGTCTTTGGCTTGATTGAGCCGAGCGGAGGTGAATTTGTAAAGGAAAAGCTAATTTGAGTATCGATCTGACCGAATTGAGGTAAGTATCTTGCCTAACTTTGTGTGGGAGAAACTACCCCTTAGGTTTTGGGTTGATGGTACTATTTGAATTATGTGAAAGGCGTGTACACGAAGTGACGAGTGTGTACTCGGACTTATGTGTGGTATTTGACCGATTTAGACTATTAGGCTTCTTTCATGCATTTAATTGAAATTATCATCTCATGTTATATCTTTTGTTGCTAGGCTTGCCCTTACGTGTTCTACTTAAAGTTGTTAGTACATGTTCTGTCTTTTATTTGTCAAGTGCACNAAGTTGGCATTTTGGAAGAATTTTATAAATTTGGGTTGAAGTGCATTTCAATGTTATCAATGTCAGTTTGGGATACAGAGTCTGGGAATAGCTCCATATGGTGATTGTGGTATTGGGAGCGCGTCCGGAAGTGGATTCAGAGGTCCGTAGTTCATTTTGGAGTCATTTGGCTAAAGCTAGAAATTTGAAGGGTTTTGAGTAGTTTGACCGGAAGTGGACTTTTTGATATCGGGGTCAGAATCTGATTCCGGAAGTTGGAGTAGGTCAGTAATGTCAAATGTGACTTGTGTGCAAAATTTGAGGACAATCGGACGTGATTTGATAGGTTTCGGCATCGATTGTCGAAGTTGAAGTTTCAAAGTTCATTAAGTTTGAATTGGGGTGCGATTCATGATTTTGATGGTTTGTGTTGTGTTATGGGATAGGTTGGTATATTTGGACGAGGTCCCGGGGACCTCGATTGTGTTTCGGGGTGGTTTCAGATCATTGGAGTTGTTTTGGAATAGCTGATTCTGGTGTCTAGTTTCCTTCTTCGCGAACGCGAAGGAAGTCCCGCATTCGCGAATAAGAAATTTTAGGGGTGCTGGATTTGGCCTTCGCTAACGCGAAGGAGAACTCGCGAACGTGTAGAGGTGCTTGAGGAACTTACGCGAAAGCGAGGGGCCAATCGCGAACACGTAGAAGGAAAGAGGGGGCTGGGCCTAGAGCCATTTAGCCTTCGCGAACGCAAACCTCCAACTGCGAACGCGAAGAAGTGGAGCCTGGATCTTCATGAACGCGAGGCTTGGATCGCGACCGTGAAGAGGAAAATTGAAGGCCGTTCAGGTTTGGCCTTCGCGAACGCGAGGGGATTTCCGCGTTCGCGTGGGTTATCGTGTAACGTCTTCATCCGTTGTGACTTCATTGTGTGTAGTTTCGTTATTGCATTGATTTTGTGATATGTCGTAGTTGGTTGTAGTTTGTTTGCTTAATTCATATTAATTTTTTGATATGTATTAATTGATATTGATAATGATGATATGGTGGAATAAGGGAGGATTATGATATTGATAAATGATAATACGGGGGATTGGGTTGTGTGCCGCAACGGATTGTATACATGATATTTGATATAGATTAATAATACTATGGTGGAATAAGGGAGGATTGTGATATTGATGTATGATGATACGGTGGGATTGAGTTACGCACCGCAACGGATTGTGTGTGTTCTACTTGTTGTTGTTATTGTGTCTTGTATGAGTCATGCATCCTACGTGAACCGTTGTATTACTTCAATGTGTCAATTTGCGCTCCTGTGGTTACTTGGTGAATTAATTTTCAAGATGAATTTACTGCACGGAGGCATTAGCTCATGCCCTATTGAGTTGGTTGTAGCATAACGGTTTATAATGAAAGATTTAGGAGCATGCTTACCTTATGTGACTCTTAAGTTAAAATTCGTCGTTTCATCCAGTACTTTACTTTTCTAAATAGTTGTCATAGTTTACTTTAATTGATTTTTTGAATTAAACTCCTTATCCTACCTGACGTTTTTACTTTACTTAAAAATCGTAATTATATTTTATTTTAATAAATTCTATATTTAATTCGGTGACTTATTCGAAGCTTTATTTTATTTGAAAATGATATTTTCTTTACCCAAATGACTCCTAAACTAAACTTTTTTGATACCATATCTTCTTTGAATTGTACCTTATTTTATTGTATTTGGCTCCTAAATAAAACTCATTTTCTCATTTGATTCTCTACTTTATTGCAGATTGTTATTATGCCTTATTATATATGAATAAATTTCTTGAATATTTTTATTAGCATTTGACACGGATACAATGTACATGGCAGCACGTGGACTTTGCCGTGCGAAAGTGACTTGGAAAAGGTGGGCACGAGGTACCATACATGTAAGATTTAAAATTTGTGACTTATGATTTGAGATTACGAGAAGTGGTACCTCGGGTAATTCTTGTTGTAATTCGTGCATTAGGAATGATTTGACTGATGGAGTTTCCATCGGTTCTCCTTGAATTCATTCACATTTCATCTGTATTTTAACTATGTTGTTGCTTTATTACCTGGTTGTTTCTTGTTGCCATTCGTGCTTCTATCACCTTCACAATTGATTGTAAATTTGTGATTATTCTGCTGTTGGTCTTATATGATGTTCTTCCATTGTTAGCTTTGTGTTATATCCTGCACAGGTTTGCATGTCTGGTAGGTATTCTGACCTGGCCACGTCACTACTCTACTGAGGTTAGGCTTGATACTTACTGGGTACCGCTATGGTGTACTCATGCTACGCTTCTGCACATTTTTATGCAGATCCAGGTACTTATGATCGAGTTGGCTTGAGACTTATGCATGCGTGACTGGAGACTTCAAGGTATACCTGCTCGACGTTCGCATTCCTCGAAGTCACCTTCTGCTATATTTTATTTCCATTGTTTTCTGTTATTTCGGGACAGTGATATACTTGTTATTTCTAGTTTCTCTTAGAAAAGTTTTTGACTTGTATTACCAGTTTTGGGATTGTATGACCGATGTTGGTTCAACTATGTTGTTAAAGTTATTATTTAATGTATTGCAGTTGTGTTAGTTAAATTCTATTAATAATCAGCATGTGTTAGACTTACCTAGTCTTAAAGACTAGGTGTCATCACAACATACTAGGGTGGGAAATTGGGGTCGTGACAATATTATATGTGAATTTTACATCATCGTGTGTAATGAACATAATATGGCATAGCCAATGTCAAAACATTTTTCTATTTCAATTGAAGGAATTCAAGAAATAGTTATTGCCCGAAAGCAAGTTGAAAAGGCTATAGTCCAAAGGAGTTTTAGTTGGTGCTGATGTGCTGCTGCTACGGCAAATTATTTCTGTCCAAACGAAATACAATTGCTTTTGAATTCTTTGGTAAGGAACTAAAGCTTGATTTGGTTAGGAGCCGCCGCTTTTAATTTTAAGATTCTAGGAGGTTTAACCTCCCTGTCACATGTGCTTCCAGAAAGGCTTTGTTGAGGGTTTCTGTAAAATAAATTTATAAATATTTTTAAGTTATTTCCAACATTTAATAAAAGTGAGGAAAAAAAAGGAATCTTAAAGAACAAAGTTGATATTTTGTGGTAGTGTGGTATTACAAATCTTTAGAGAAAGAAGGCTTTGTCCTTCTTAAAAGTTTTAGTTCTTTAAGTAAATTCGTTTCTTGACAATTTTGTGGTGAATTAATTGTTTGACTTCATTATTAAGAAAAAATAACAAAAAAAAAAATACTAGAAGCAACTATTTCTTTCACTTAAAGACAAACATGAAATTCTTGCAATATTTAAAGTTTGAATAATAGAGAACAAGTCCTTCTTTACTGATAGAAAAGTTTAGTTCATTAAGTAATTGTTTTGTTTTGTTTAGTGAATTGAATATGTCGTTCATTCAGTTTTGGGCCTACCATAATTTATTTGACTTGAAAATTTGTATTTTTCTTTTGGAGAATCTAAATTTGAATATTGGTATAGTTGTATATATTTTGAGATAAATAAATTTGAAGCTTGATGTCGCCGAAGTGACTTATCTTGTGAAGATTTATTTATTTTGAAATATAAAAGGTAATTTATGTGTAACCTATGTGAATATTGATCGGCCCAAAGGAAGTTCAATGTTTAACAGAATTGCATGTACATTCTTATGGTAGTAAACACGTGATGATTATTTGGTTTTACGTGTGGATAATAAATCGGCCCAAAGGAAGATTTTCTATTTGACATGTTCTATTATTATCAGTATTTAATTACTACACCAAGATACTACTCACAAGTTAATATTTTGTCCAAAGATAAAAAATTAATGGAGTGACCGGTACCTTGAGATGGGGTTTATCTTTATTCAAATTTATTTTGATTTTGATTTTAAGTATATGTGAGCTTATTTTGTTATTTATTGTTCTCTGATTCAGCTGAAATTAGTCCTGCAAATATTACTTCCAACATCAATTCAATTCCTATGTTGAATGGCACTAACTTCAAGTCATGGCAAGAGAATCTCAACATAGTTCTCGGAGTCATGGATCTCGACCTTGCGTTAAGGGTTGATTCTCCACCACCTCTTGCAGATAAAAGTACCTCTAATGAAAAGAGGGAGATGTAAATGTGGGAGAGATCACATCTCATATGTATGATGATCATGAAGAAAGCCATTCCAGAAACATTCAGGGGCACTATGTCCGACAAGAGTACACTCTTGACAAGTCTGATTTCAATAAGGTGCCAAGGCAAAGGTAACATCAGAGAGTACATCATGCAAATGTCTCATCTTTCTTCTATGTTGAAAGCACTTAAGTTGGACCTATCTGAGGATTTGCTAGTGCATTTAGTTTTGATATCCCTTCCACCACATTTTAGCTAGTTAAGTTGAGCTACAATTGTCAGAAAAAGACTTGGTCTCTATATAAGCTCATCTCACACTGTGTTCAGGAAGAGGATAGACTGAAGTATGGAAAAATAGAAAGTGCTCACTTAGCCGTTGTACCTAAGGACAAAATGAAGGACAAGAAGAGAAAGAATAAGGAAGCTGTAGATATAACAACACAAAAGAAACAACATCAGGAACAAACTACAGATGGTTGTTTCTTTTGTAAAGCTGCAGGTCATAAGAAGAAGGATTGTACCAACTATCACGTATGGCGTGCAAAGAAAGGTACACCTCTTAATTTTGTTTGTTCTAATGTTAATTTGACTTAGGTACCAAGACACGACACGACCGGTCATTTTACTTTCTAGGTCCCTTTTTCCTTAAATAAGACTCCCCATATATGCTTTTACTATTTTATGACTTACGGGGATGGTTAGTTCGAGATTTGGAAAGGTTCAGATTGAAATCGGAACACTTAGATCCTTAATATTGGTTCAAAAAGGGTTAAGTTTGACTTGAGGCAAAACTTTTAGTAAACAACCTCGGAACCTGGATTTGACAGTCTCAATAGGTTCGTATGATGATTTTGAACTTGGGCGTATTTTCGGATCGGGTTTTGGATGATCCGGGAGCGTTTCGGTGCCTAACGTTGAAATTTAGCTTATTGAAAGTTTAAAAGTTCTTTAAATTTGGTTTGTAGTAGGTTTTGGTGTTATCGAGGTTCGTTTGAGATTCCGAGTTCGGGAATAGTTCCGTATGGTGATTTAAGACTTGCACGCAAAATTTGATATCATTTCGAGTAGTTTAAGTATGATTCGGCGCGCTCGGAGTAATTTGGAAGAATTTGAAGTTCATAAGTTAATCCTATTGGTTTTGGATTGTGATCCTTAGTTTTAATGTTATTTTCCGCATTCCGAGGGTGCGAGCGAGTCCGTTTTATGTTTACAAACTTGTTGGTGTATTCGGGCAAGGCCCCGGGGGCCTCGAGTGTTAATCGGACGATGTGCGGACCAAATTTGGACTTGGAGAAGCTACTGAAGCAGCAGGGCTTCTGATACGTTCGCACCTGTGAAGGGTTGGCCGCAGGTGCAGAATTGGGCTACGTGCGCTGAGTCTGCAGATGCGGACATGGAGGGCGCAGATGCGCGACCGCAGAAGCGAACATGGTCGCAGGTGCGTCTCGTAAGCCACAGGAGCAAGCTCGCAGAAGCGAGCCATTCTCCGCAGATACGGATTTAGGCCAGCGGAGGGAGAACCGCATATGCATTGAACCTTCCGCAGATGAGGAGCCACAAATGCGGCCAGTGAACCGCAGAAGCGGAAAAATCGTTGGGCAGAAGGGTCGCATATATGTCGAGAGTTAGGCTCATTTATTCATTTCTCTCACTTGTTTGTCAAATATAGAGTTCTTTGAAGAGGGATTTTCACATAGCACTTTGAAGTAAGTGATTTCTATACAATATGAGTTTAACATGTAAAATTTTGAAAATTTTGGGTTTAGATAAAAAAAACCTAGGTTTTGATAAAAATAGGATTTAACCAAGAAAATAGTAATGGAATTGGGTAAAAAATATCTATTTGAGTTCGTGAGGTTATGGGTAATAATTATCTTCGAAAAGTTTTAGAATCCGGGCATGTGGGCCCCGGGGTAAATTTTAGGAATATTTCAATTTGGGTTGGATAATTACTCTAATAGTTAAATTGTAAACTTTTGAACATGTATTGATTAATTCATCTAACATTTGATTAGTTTCGAGTCGTTTTGCACCGAGATGAGGATTTAAAGCATTTTTGGGGATCAGAAGTGAGCTTGAGAACGAGGTAAGCCTCTTGCCTAACCTTGTAAAAGGGAACTCATCCCCTTAGGTGTATTCTTTGTGAATTACTTGTGTGGGGAGCTACGTAAGCACTAGGTGGCGAAAGTCCGTGCATAGCTAAATTGTATGTGATGTCCGGGTAGTCTTAGATTTACATCATGATTTGTTTGCATTGTTATGTTGATTATGCATATTAATTGTCTTAAATTGAGCTGAGATTAAGGATTTTAAGATTTAAAGTCTCCAATTTGGATTTCTTATGTTTGGGAAGAATTGAAGAATTTTATTATAACTCTGATAAATCCATCTTCACTCGCGTCGCAAGTATTTCCGCGAGCGAGGAACAATTCCTCTACTCTCATGGGAGCGGGCCATTCACCTCAGCAGGTTAATAGATGTATCTATGGTTCGTATCGTTCGACCCTCGGCAGTCCACACAGTATATATATTTTGGATCAGACCGTACGACCACGGCATAAATCGTGCGTAATAATACCCGGAGCCTAATTATACTTGATATTATTTCATGTATTGAGCGGTTATTATTATTTAACGACAGAAATTGACTTGGAATTTATTATTAGTGAAAGGATTATTATTCACTGTTGGTTACTGAGTTGTATTTATTATTTATATAATCCATGCTTATTGTGAATTCCTGCATTTTATTGTTCTCGTCACTACCTCTTCGAGGCTAGACTAGATACTTACTGGTACATGTTGTTTATGTACTCGCCTTATACTTATGCACTCATCGTGCAGGATCTGAGGCAGGTACATCTGGTAGTTATCCCGGCGCACACCCCTGATACTTCGAGACTTAGTGGTGAGCTACTTTTCGAGTCCATCTTGTAGCACTTGAAGTCTCTCTTTGCTTTTATTTTCTGTCTACTCCATTCAGACAATAGTTTAGTGTTTTGTATATTCTACTAGTAGCTAATACACTTGTGACACCAGCTCTTGGAATTTTGCTGGTAGACACTTGATGATTTTGGGTATTTATTTCGCTACACTTGTTCTTATAGTTGTTTACATTTCATTTTACTAAATTTCTCACCTCTTACTTATTTGATAATTAAAAATCAATTATTTCCAAAAACGTTAAAAGAATAAATACAGGGTTAGTTCACCGTTGGCTTACCTAGCGGCGACGTTGGGCGCCATCACGACCTATAGAGAAATTGGGTCCTGACAACCTAGTATCAGAGCACTAGGTTTACGTAGGTCTCATAAGTTATGAGCAAGACTAATAGAGTCTTGCGGATCAGTGTAGAGACGTCTGTACTTATCTTTGAAAGGCTATAGGGTGTTAGGAAACTACTCTTTCTTCATCTCCTATCGTGCAGTTAATGTTGTGCTAAGTATCTTTCTCTTATTCTCTCACAGATGGTGAGAACGCACGCAACAGAGGTACGCTTATCATGGAGGAGCTGCTCCCCCTATTGCTAGACGCCGAGGCAGATGCCGAGGGAGGGCTCCAGCTCATGGTTGAGGACGAGGAAGTCCAGAGTTGCCCCAGTTGTGCCACCAGTGGATCCATTGGAGGATCCTATTATCGAGGAGCAGGGCGAGGTGCCTGTAGCAGAGCCAGCCCCGGCGGATTTCATGTCCGCACCGGATTCCAGGATGTTATAGGCGTATGCTACAGTTCATGGATTCTATGACTCAGGCTGGCTTATTTCCAGCAGACCCAGCCACATCTCAGGAGGGAAGGGGAGCACAGACCCCTACTGCTCAGACTCCAGGGCATGGAGCTGCTGTATATCAGACCTCGAGCGCACTACCCGCGGGTGGAGCTCAACCAGTTGCAGCAGCTATACCTGAGCCCAGACTAGTTGCGGCCAGCGATCCGCATAAGCTATTGGATAGATGGACTAGGCTACATCTTCCTATCTTTGGGGGTAAGATGCATTAGGACCCCCAGGATTTTATTGATCAGTGCAGGGACCGACTGCACAACATACGGATATTGGAGTCCCACGGGATGGACTTAACCACCTTTCAGCTGGAGGGCAGGGCCCATAGATGGTGGCAGTCCTATCATTTTGGCTCACCAACAGGTTCTCCTCCCATGACTTGGGACCAGTTCACACACCTCTTCTTGGACAGATATATTCCACCCTCTCATATGGAAGAGTTGTGCTTTCCATTCGAGTAGCTCCAGCAGGGTCAGATGTCGGTGACAAACTAGGAGGCGAGATTCTCTGAGTTGTATCGCCATACACTTATGATACTTCCAACCGATGCAGAGAGAGGGCGGAGGTTTGTTACAGGTTTGCACTCTGGAAGCTAGGCCACTATGGCCTGAGAGGTTGAGATGAGGACTTCTTACGAGCTAGTTGTGGAGATAGCTCGAAGGATTGAGGGTATCCGTCAGCGGAGCCGAGAGCAGGCGACGAGGGATAAGCAATTTAGATATTCTGGAGAGTTCAGTGGTGCCCCAGCTGGGGGCAGGGGTCACATTGTGAGGGATCAGTCTAGCAGAACCACATATCCAGCACTGTCGCCTTCTCAGGGTGCTCCAGTGCAGCCCTATTTCAGTGCCATGCTAGAGAGTTTCTACTGGCCACCAGCTATTCAGGGTTCCTGCAGTAGGTATTCAGGCCATCAGGGTTAGACTTCCGATCAGCAGTCCACCGTTCCGAGGGGTTGTTACGAGTGTGGGGATCCTGGCCACATGAAGAGGTTTTGTCCCGGACTTCGGGGCAAGGCAGTACAGTAGGATCATCAGCCTATGATTAAACACTAGCTGCCGCACCAGCCGTCCGGCTGCCAGAGGCGGAGGGAAGGTGGGTAGGGGCCATCCTAGAGGTGTAGGTTAGATAGGTGGAGGCTAGTTAGGTGGCGCTCCAGCTAGATTCTATATTTTTCCGGCCAGATCAGATGTAGTGACCTCAGATGCCGTGATCACAAGTATTATTTCTGTCTGCGGTAGGGACGCTTTGGTACTATTTGATCCAGGGTATACATATTCGTATGTTTCCTGGGTGTTGGTCGTGAGTCCTTGGGTACTCTTGTTTATGTGTACACTCGAGTAGGTGATTCTGTTATTATGGATCGGATCTACCGGTCCTGCATTATTGCTTTCTATGGTTATGAGACCCGAGCAGATCTTCTGTTGCTTGATATGACCGACTTTGAGGTCATCCTGGGCATGGACTGGTTGTCTCCATATCACACCATCCTTGATTGCCATGCCAAGACTGTTACTTTGGTGATGCCTGAGTTGCCTAGATTGGAGTGGAAGGGTTCGTCTGTTAGTGCATCTAGTCGGGTTATCTCTTTTCTGAAGGCTCAACAAATGGTCGAAAAGGGGTGTTTGGCTAATCTAGCTTATGTTCGAGACACTACTACGGAGACTCCGGCGATCGATTCAGTGCCTGTGATCCGGGAGTTCTTCGATGTGTTTCCTTCTGATCTTCCCGGCATTCCACCAGATCGTTATATCAATTTCTGTATTGATTACTCTCCAGGTACCCGGCCTGTCTCTATTCCACCGTACCACATGGCTCCGAAAGAGTTAAAGGAGTTGAAGGAACAACTTGAGTAGTTGCTAGGAAAGGGGTTCGTCAGACCAAGTGTATCACCTTAGGGTACACCAGTATTATTCGTGAAGAAGAAAGATGGGACTATGCGGATGTGCATTGATTACCATCAGTTGAACAGAGTTACCATTAAGAACAAGTACCTGTTCCCGCATATTGATGATTTATTTGACTAATTGCAGGGTGCCAGGGTGTTCTCTATGATCGACTTGAGATCGGAGTATTATCGGTTGAAGATTCGATATACGGATGTTCCAATTACGGCTTTTCAGACTAGATATGGCCATTATGAGTTTCTAGTAATGTCAGTCGGTTTGACTAACGCCCCGACAACGTTTATGGATTTGATGAACCTGGTGGTCAGGCCATATATTGATTCATTTGTCATGGTCTTCATTGATGACATTCTGATCTACTCACATAGCATGGAGGAGCACGAGCAGCACTTGAGAGTGGTGTTTCAGACCTTGCGAGAATAGAAGCTATATGCTAAGTTCTCCAAGTGTGAGTTCTGGTTAGATTTTGTGGCATTCTTAGGAAATATTATACCAGGAGAGGGTATTAAGGTTGATCCCAAGAAGATAGAGGCAGTTCAGAGTTGGCCTCGTCCTGCTACGGTGACTGAGATTAGGAGCTTCCTGGGGTTAGCAGGCTATTATCGGCGGTTTGTAGAGGGCTTCTTATCTATTGCATCACCCTTGACTAGATTGACCCAGAAGGGTGCTCCGTTCCGATGGTCCTAAGATTGTGAGGCGAGCTTTCAGAAGCTCAAGACAGCATTGACTTCAGCACCGGTGTTAGCGTTGCCTTCCGGCTCAGGGATGTATACTATGTATTGCGACGCTTCACGCAGTTGTTTGGGTTATGTATTAATGCAGGAGGGGAAAGTTATTGCATATGCTTCACGTCAGCTGAAGCCCCACGAGAAACATTACCCCGTACACGATTTGGAGTTCGCCGCGATTGTTCATGCTCTTAAGATCTGGAGGCATTATCTTTATGGGGTGTCCTGTGAGGTCTACACCGATCATCGTAGCTTGCAACATTTGTTCAAGTAGAGGGATCTCAATTTGAGGCAACGCAGGTGGCTTGAGTTACTAAAAGATTATGATATCACCAGACTTTATCATTCGGGCAAGGCGAATGTGGTTGCGGATGCCTTGAACAGAAAGGCAGAGAGTATAGGTAGTTTGGCATTCATTGCACCAGAGGAGAGGCCACTAGCTTTGGACATTCAATCCTTAGCTAACAGACTTGCGAGGTTGGATATTTTAGAGTCCAGCTAAGTTCTTGCATGCGTCATCGCCTAGTCTTCATTATTCGAGCAGATCAAGGCTCGCCAGTACGATGATCGACACTTATGGTTCTCAGAGAGACGGTACTACAAGGTAGTTCTAAGGAGGTCACTATCAGTGAGGATGGTCTTCTGCGACTCCATGGTCACCTATGTGTTCCTAATATTGATGTATTAAGGGAAACAATTCTAGAGGAGGCTCACAGTTCTAGGTATTCTATTCATCCAGGTGCTGTGAAGATGTATCGCGACCTGAGGCAGCATTATTGGTGGTGGCGGATGAAGAAGTACATAGTTGAGTATGTGGCGAGGTGCCTTAATTGCCAGCAGGTTAAGTACGAGCATCAGAGGCCAAGTGGCCTACTCTAGCAGATGGTTATACCTGAGTAGAAATAGGAGCGCATTACTATGGATTTCGTATTTGGGTTGCCGTGAACCTTGCAGAAGTTTGATGCAGTTTGGGTCATTGTCGATAGGTTGACCAAGTCGACACACTTCATTCCGGTAGTGACCACGTATTCTTCAGAGAGATTGGCCCAAATTTACATTCAGGAGATTGTTCGGTTGCACTGTGTGCTTTTCTCCACTATATCAAATAGAGGCCCTCAGTCTACTTCGCATTTCTGGAGGGCAGTACAGAGTGAGTTGGGGACCCGGGTAGAGCTCAGCACAACCTTTCATCAACAGACCGATGGACAGTCGGAGCGGACAATTCAGATCTTGGAGGATATGCTCAGAGCATGTGTGATTGACTTCGGAGGGCAGCGGGATCAATTCTTGTCTTTGGCCGAGTTTGCGTACAACAACATTTATCAGTCCAACATCGAGATGGATCCATTTAAGGCTTTATATGGTCGGCGATGTCGTTCGCCCATCGGATGGTTTGAGCCCGGCGAGGCTAAGTTACATGGCACTGATTTAGTAAAGGATGCCTTGGAAAAGGTAAAGTTTATTCAGGAGCATCTTCGCACAACACAGTCCAGACAGAAGAATTACGCGGATCAAAAGGCGCGTGATATATCATTTTTGGTGGGCGAGAAGGTTCTCTTGAAAGTCTCACCGATGAAGGGAATCATGAGGTTCGGGAAGAAGGGCATGTTGAGCCCATGGTTCATAGGTCCATTTGAGATGTTGAGACGTGTTGGGGAGGTTGCTAATGAGCTTTCTTTGCCTCTCGGTCTATCTGGAGTTCATCCGGTTTTTCACGTGTCTATGCTCCGGAGGTATCACACCAACAGATCGCATGTGTTAGACTTCAGCACGGTTTAGCTAGATCAGAGCCTGGGTTGTGAGGAGCTAGTTTCTATTGTTGAGAAGCAAGTTCGCCAGTTGAGGTCCAAGAAGATTTCTACAGTAAAAGTTCAGTGGAGGGGTCAACTAGTCGAGGAGGTGACCTGGGAGGCCGAGGAGGACATGCGGAGCAGATATCCGCACTTAGTCGGCACTCCAAGTATAATTCTAGACTCGTTCGAGGACGAACGTTTGTTTAAGAGGTGGAGAATGTAATGCCCCGACCGGTCATTTTGCTTTCTATGTCCCCTTTCCCCTAAATAAGATTCCCGTATGTACTTTTACTATTTTATGACTTGCGGGGATGGTTAGTTCGGGATTTGAAAAGGTTCGGGTTGAAATCGAAATACTTAGTTCCTTAATATTGACTCAAAAAGAGTTAAGTTTGACTTGAATCAACATTTTTAGTAATGGACCTCGGAACCGGGATTTCACTGTCCCAATAGGTTCATATGATGATTTTGGACTTGGGCTTGTGTTTGGATCGGGTTTTGGATGACCCGGAAACGTTTCGGTGCATAAAGTTGAAAGTTGGCTTATTGAAAGTTTAAAAGTTCTTTAAATTTGGTTTAGAGTAGGTTTTGATGTCATCGAGTTCCGTTTGGGATTCCTAGCCCAGGAATAGTTCCGTATGGTGATATAAGACTTGCACGCAAAATTTGATGTCATTCCGAGTAGTTTAAGTATGATTCGGCACGCTCGGAGTAAGTTGGAAGAATTTGAAGTTCTTAAGTTAATCCTATTGGTTTTGGATTATGATCCTTAATTTTAATGTTGTTTTCCGCATTCCGAGGGTGCGAGAGATTCCATTTTATATTTACAAACTTGTTGTTGTGTTCGGGCAAGCCCCTGGGGGCCTCGGGTGTTAATCGAATGATGTGCGGACCAAGTTTGGACTTGGAGAAGTGGCTGAAGCAGAAGGGCTTCTGGTGCGTTCGCACCTGCGAAGGGTTGCCCGTAGGTACGGCACCGCATAAGTGACTCGTTGGTCACAGGTGTGCAATTGAGCTGTGTAGGCTGAGTCCGCAGATGCGGACATGGAGGGGGCAGATGTGTGACCGCAGAAGCGGTCAGGGGTCCGCAGAAGCGGGCATAGTCGCAGGTGTGTCTCGTAAGCTGCAGAAGCGAGCCATTCTTCGCAGATGCGGATTTAGGCCAGCGGAGGGGTGAATCGCATCTTCGATGAACCCTCCGCAGATGCGGAGCCGCAAATGCGACCAGTGAACCGCAGAAGCGGAAAAAACGTTGGGCAGAAGGGTTGCATTTAAGTCGAGAGTTAGGCTCATTTCTTCATTTCTCTCACTTGTTTGTTGAATAGAGAGCTCTTTGAAGAGGGATTTTCACCTAGCACTTTGAGGTAAGTGATTTCTATACAATATGAGTTTAATACATAGATTATGGGTAGATTTTAACATGTACAATTGTGAAAATTTTGGGTTTAGATAAAAAAATTTAGGTTTTGATAAAAATGGGATTTAACTACGAAAATGGTTATGGAATTAGGTAAATATTATATGTTTGAGTTCGTGAGGTTATGGGTAACAATTATCTTCAAAAAGTTTCGGAATTCGGGCACATGGGCCAGTGGGTGAATTTAAGGAATATTCCAATTTAGGTTGGGTAATTACTCTAATAGTTAAATTTTGGACTTTTGAATACATATTGATTAATTTATATAACATTTGACTAGTTTTGAGTCATTTGGCACCGAGTTGAGGATTTAAAGCATATCTGGGGATCGGAAGTGAGTTAGAGAACGAGGTAAGTCTCTTGCCTAACCTTGTAAGAAGGAACTCATCCCTTTAGGTGTATTCTTTGTGAATTACTTGTGTGGGGAGCTACGTACGCACTAGGTGACGAGAGTCCGTGCGCAGCTAAATTTCATGTGATGTCCGGGTAGTCTTAGATTTACATCATACTTTGTTTGCATTATTATGTTGATTATGCACATTAATTGTCTTAAATAGAGTTGAGATTAAGGATTTTAAGATTTAAAGTCTCATGTTTGGATTTTTTATGTTTGGGAAGAATTGAAAATTTTTATTATAAATCTGATAAATCCATGTTCACTCACGTCACAGGAATTTCCGCGAGCGAGTTAAAATTCATTTACTCTCATGGGAGCGGGTCGTTCACCTCGGCAGGTTAATTGATGCATCTATGGTTCATGTCGTTCGACCCTCGGCAGTGCATACAGTATATATATTTTGGATCGGGTTGTACGACCTCGGCATAAATCGTGCGTAATAATACTCGGAGCCTAATTATACTTGATATTATTTCATGTATTGAGCGGTTATGATTATTTAACGACAGAAATTGACTTGAAATTTATTATTAGTGAAAGGATTATTATTCACTATTGGTTACTGAGTTGTATTTATTATTTATATAATCCATGCTTATTTAGAATTCCTGCATTTTAATGTTAGCCCATAGTAAGTGTCGATGTCGACCCCTCGTCACTACCTCTTCGAGGTTATACTAAATACTTACTGGGTACATGTTGTTTATGTACTCACCATACACTTCTGCACTAACAGGTTCTGAGGCAGGTACATCTGGTAGTTATCCCGGCGCACACCCCTAATACTTCGAGACTTAGTGGTGAGCTGCTTTCTGAGTCCATCATGCAGCACCTGAAGTCTCTCTTTGCTTTTATTTTCTGTCTATTCCATTCAGGCAGTAGTTTAGTGTTTAGTATATTCTACTAATAGCTCATATACTTGTGACACCGGGTCTTGGAATTTTGCTAGTAGACACTTGATGATTTTTAGTATTTATTTCACCACACTTGTTCTTATAGTTGTTTACATTTCATTTTACTAAATTTCTCACCTCTTAATTATTTGATAATTAAAAATCAACTATTTTCAAAAACGTTAAAAGAATAAATACAGGGCTAATTCAGCGTTGGCTTGCCTAGCGGTTACGTTGGGCACCATCACGACCTATAGGGAAATTGGGCCGTGACAGCCTGAACTATCGAAAGTGTAATGATGGTAAAAGATACATCTACGATGGTGATGACAAGTCGGTGGAAATCTAAGTAATTGAAACTTTTAGATTATTGTTAAGAACCGGTTTTATTTGAATTTGAACGAGACTTATGTTGCACCATTATTTTATGGGATTTGATTTCTCTTTCTGTACTAGACAAGTTTGGTTATTTTTATTTTTTGAAAAAAACATTAGTCTCTTTCATAATTCAAAATTGGTTGGTCCTGGTTCTTTATCAGGTTACAATAATCTATATTTACTTGATATGATTGCTTCATTCAATGAACCTTGCATGTTAACATAACTGGTAATAAGGGTAAATTAACTATCCAATAGTCAGCTACTTTATGCCACGAGAGATTAGGTCATAACTATAAAGGATAATTAAGAGACTTCTGTCCAATAATATTTTCTATCCCCTCAACGTTTCAGAATTTTTATCCCACTACTAAGGCTACTTTTTTTAATAATATGAGATTCCTTGAGGATGTTGAGTTTGCGGGGGGGGGGGGGTAGAGAGAGATTTAAGGACTTTGTCTTTGAAGAGGAACATATTAATATTCCTCTGATTGTTATTGTCAATGCTTAAAAGTAATTTTCAATACCTGACATTATTCACGAAGCAAATTCGTATCAAAGACAATATTATTCAACTCGTCCTTCAAGAATTAGTAACTCTACAATCTCAAGAATAAATTTCACTAAAGAAAATTATCTATGGACTTAAGAAAGCGTCTCATTAATAGTATTACTAATTTCATCAAGCTATTGTCTCATTTGGTTTCGAGATAAATCTTGTTAATTATTGTGTATACCACAAGTTTAGTGTGAGTAAATATATTTTGTTTATTGTGTGATGGATGATCAACTTTGTATGCATCTGAATATCTTATTTAATTTAGGGATGTTGGGCAGATATTTAAATAATTTATAAATTTATCTTTTGAAAGCAGCTTAAAGGTTCAAACGGTAATTACAGAGAATAAATATTTTATGCTCACATAAAGGAAATCGAATTCGGATATCGACTTCATTAAATACTTATATAATATGACATACATGGTTGATGAGCTATATAAGGAAGAGTGTTAAAACGAACACTCACAACTCTTTTCATCAAGGCAGTTAATTTATAACATATTATATAGCATCTGATTATGGAATATGATTGCAGAATTTTATCACTGGCTGTAAATTTATGGATAAAGTTGAAAGTGCACTTGAGTTATTTTGTGATAATAAGTTAGTAGTCTCGTATTCCAATAACAACAGGAGTTCGGTAAAAGTCAAAGCACAGTGACATAAAGTTTCTGGTTGTTAAAGAAAGAGTTCAGAATGGCTAGGTGTCTATAGAGCATATTGGTACAAACTCCATGATTGTGGATCCACTTACTAAGAGACTACCACCCAAGGTTTTCATGAGCATATTGCTCATATGGGTGCCATATCATTTAAGGATATTAAGTTTTAGTGGGAGTTTGTAACCTCGTAAATGTTCTTTATGGAGACAATTCGGTCTCAGTTTAAGGTTTCAGGTAATGATTTAAGTTTAAGGATATTTGAGGTTATTTCTCCAGAAATAAAGTATTCAGTTTATTTTTCACTCTAACTCATTTTTCAGTTGGACCAGCTGGAATAGGCATGCTTGGATCACATTGCATGCACTTTTCATGCTACTCATCCATACTTGATCTATGCCATTTGATTATATTTGTATTTGTGATCAAGGAAGGTTTAGTTATGAAAAATATAACAAAAGCCGCTTTGGTCCAATATTGGCATGATTAATGGACGATATTGTTCAGAGGTACTTTGATTTATGATAGCAAATATGTTTGAGCTCATAAAGTGACATACAATTATAAAGTTATATATATGTGTGTGTGTGTGTGTGTGTGTGTGTGTGTGTGTGTGTGTGTGTGTGTGTGTGTGTGTGTGTGTGTGTGTGTGTGTGTGTGTGTGTGTGTGTGTGTGTGTGTGTGTGTGTGTGTGTGTGTGTGTGTGTGTGTGTGTGTGTGTGTGTGTGTGTGTGTGTGTGTGTGTGTGTGTGTGTGTGTGTGTGTGTGTGTGTGTGTGTGTGTCGTCCAAGCGTGAGATTGTAAGAGTTTATGGACTTGCACATTAAGAGTAATTATATGTTGGTTGCTATCGTTAAAAGGTTGACCCAAATTTAAACTGATCTGCTAAGGTTTAAAGTTAAATGGGTTTATAAGACACCTCTTACAGTATGTGGTCTTATGTGTAGATACCCGAATGTAACTTCTAATTTAAATTAGAATTACATAAATATGTGCAACTATAAATGAGTTATGGTCCCCAAATCAGACGTGTGATTTTCTTTTCTGATATCCCATCCTTAGAAAAGTTGAAAGCCACCCACATCTTAGTTTGGAAGATCGATAATCACAAGACTAAAAAATCTCATGGATTCAAATACACTACCGCATTGATATTTATTCTCGATGATTTAATATAATAGTTCTTAGGTAAAAGATGATGGTTCATTTTTAAAGTATTTTTGGTTCTAACAAAATTAACTAGATCAGGCCAGATTGTATATTTAAGGAAACATCTAGTATGAGTTTGCACTACTATACCATTACTTAGAAGAAAGTAATTAATCAGATTTCAATATTATTTTATAAAGAATTTGCTTATGCACCTGAAAGAAATAATAATATGTACCAACAAGGGTTATGGTGGAGTGGTAAGTAATCATTCATCCTTAATCAGAGGTCTCGGGTTCGAGTCCCTGGGTATGGAATTGCCTTTGTTAGGGAGCATTTTACCCTCAATGTGGGACTTCCCGACGCGAATTCGGATTTAGTGGGACCTCAATGTGGATATCGGACACCGGGTGAAAAACCAAAAAAAAAATAATAATAATATGTTGAAGTATTGACTTTTGAGAGGGGCATGAGTACGCCAAAAACTGGAAATTATGTTACATATACTACTCTTTGAAATGCAATCATTCTTCTTATTATAGTGTGTATGCAAACTGTGAGTACAAATCATAATGCCAACTCAAAACAATTCAACACTACAATTATAATGTGTAGATCACGAGGTTTCGCATGTTAGCCAATTAATTAGTTCAGCCAATTATGTTGTCATTAAGAGTACTGAGTCTCGATTAATTATTTATAAATATCTGATATGACAACCACTTTAACCAGCTTATCATTAGACTATAACGTAAACAAATTATATTGTTATTTTTCCAGCGTACCAAGGCTTCAGATCATACTAGCTTGTAATTAATTTTAAATTAATCCTACAGTTTGCTGTTGTTGATTTGTTTTAATTATTTTATTTCTTCAATATCCTACACTATGCCTAAGATCGTTTAGATATCAGGCAGACCCATTCTCGAACATGAACAAGAGTTTATAACAAAAGCTGTACTTGTTTTTGTTTAGCTTAATCATTTAAATTATAAATCTTTTAGTCCTGCACATGCAATTTGAAATTAGGCACCATATTAATAATCTTGAAAGTTTATAAGTTAAAACTTGTATTACTCGTACGTGAACGAAATTTCTTGTGAAATTCTTGTATGCGTGGAAGTGATCACTTCCAAATTTAATTAACATAGGATATATGTATAACAATCATCTTGAGAGGATAACAAAACAATCAAATTAATATATTAACAGTACACTATTAATTAAGAGGTTGAATCATAATAACAACCTTCTATTAACTTTTACTTAGGTGAGTCTTTCTTACTCCTGGTTATTTTGGAGACTGAGACTAACTCGATGGAGGTAATTAGAATATCATGACCAGGATACCCTACGTATGGCTCATTATTTGCGAATGCCGGTAATTAATGTACCAGATAAAACTGCCGATGATCAAGCATAGTGTCACGATCCAATTCACATCATAGATAGTAATGGCGTCCGACGATACCGTTAGGTAAGCCAACGTTGAACCTCCAACATAATTATTCATTCTTTAACTTTTAAAATCAGGAATTACATTAAGTAAATAGAATTAAATTTAGAAACCAAAATTATCTGTTCTTCCTTACCAAAATCACAGAGTATTAATAAAATATAAAGCGAAGTAAAAATAACATTAGGTACAACTGTGAACATCCAAGAGAAACCCCTAGCATCCGGTGCCATAAGCGCACGGACAATCTAGTAGAATATACAAAACCACTATAGCTATTGTCTGAAATAAAATAGACAGAAATAATAAATATAACAAGAAGGAGACTCCGGGTGTTGCAGATCGAAGCAAAGAGAGCAGCTCACCACTAAGTC
>AWOL01S0080002.1:2904-13236 GCA_000715115.1 Nicotiana otophora | reverse complement strand
ATATATATATATATATATATCAAATCAATTGGCACGGCAACACCCTTCGCGCATTTATCTCTTTCTTACCGTGCATACATATAACAGTACTAACTAGGTAGGAGAAATACCAATAACAATAAAAGAAATAAAGTGAGAGGTACACAGGAAGCAATAACGACTACAAGTCACATAGAAAACATAGGTGCACAATAACATCTCAAGATAAGGGCATGAATGTATACACAACGAAAAGATATCACAATATAATGTATGTCTCTTGTCCTCACCTGCACGGAAATACCCTTCGTGCCATGAACATATGATAATATAAAAATAATGGCACGGCATCACCCTTCGTGCTTTTACTCTCATCCCCACATGATAATATAATTGAAATGGCACGGCATCACCCTTCGTGCTTTACACTCTCAAATGGCACGGCATCACCCTTCGTGATTTACACTCTCAAATGGCATGACATCACCCTTCGTACTTTACACTCTCCCTCACATGATAATATATATGAAATGACACGACATCACCCTTCGTGCTTTGCACTCTTCCTTACCAAGCACATGTATATCATCATCAAGCAAGGTAGGAATCATAAATAACATCAAAAAGAGTGCTTAAATGACAACACAATTCAATAATTCATATCACAATTTGCCCACTGACCACAACCAAATTTCATAGATGTAGCTAAATCAATAAATTTCTCAACAAATAGCCCAAGGCTCCACACAACGTATATAAAACCTCAAAAATAATAACAGAGATGGAAAAGTAACTCAGCATAGGACAACACCTTCTTTAATCCAACTTTTTTGATAAATATATTAACTCCTCAATTTAAACTTATTTAATTAATTGCAGATGGAAAGTCCATAATGTGATTATTTCCAAGAAATATCAAATCAACAAACACACGGAATTCACATAAAAATTCAAGTAGCAATCACACCAAATTATCATATAACATACAGACCCGACAAACAAGGAATGAGGCATGACAAATCAAGGATTTACTAAGTTCCAACAATTTTCCAATTTAATACATAAGTGTATCTACGAATTTCAACCGATATAATTTACACATATAAATCAAGTACGTACTCGTCACCTCGCGCACAAGGTTTTCAATTACAAAATTTCCACTTAAGACTCAATGCCTAAGGGAAAATTTCCCCCCACAAAGTTAGGCAAGTTACTTACCTTTTTGAAGTTACGCTGATATTTCAAAATCGCCTTCTTGCTTGAATTGACCTCCGGATAGCTCAAATCTATCCAAAGTAATCGTATAACTTCATTAAAATTCATCGGAAACAATTCCGGATAATAAAACGTCGACTTAAAATTTTATTCTAAGAAGTCAACCAAAGTCAACGCGGGACGCGCCTCTCGGAACCCGACATAATTTTTACGAAATCCAAACATCCATTCCGATACGAGTTCAACCATACCAATTTTATCGAACTCCAATAACAAATCGTCATCTAAATCTTGAATTTTCGTTTTTGAAAAGGTTTTACAAAAATCCCAATTTCCTCCATTAAACTCGACTAAAACGATGAATATAACTATAGATTCATGAAATATAATCACTTTCGGATATAGAACACTTACCCCAGTAGAACTCATGAATAAATCCTTAAAATCGCCCAAGAACCGAGCTACAAAAATTTCAATCAAAAATAAAGAAATGACTGATTTTCAATCCTTAAGTTTCTGTCCGATTTCCGCTTCTGCGGACAAGTTATCGCATGTGCGGACTCGCTTTTGTGAACGCAAGTGCGCACCTGCGAAATGCACTGCCCGGTCGACCCTCGCATCTGCGGAAGCATTTTCGCTTCTTCGAGAATCGCAGGGGCGAGGCCAATGTCCCCTTCTGCGCAAAGAGCTGCTTCTGTGACCATTGTGTCGCTTCTGCAAAGCCACAAAAGCGTGGAGTTTTCTGCTTCTGCGATGCCTCTCCATCCCTTCCCAAGTCCTTTCCAGTCGCTTCTGCGAGGAGTTTCTCGCTTCTGCGATGAAGCTTCCGCATAAGCGATCACGCCAGCAGTCAAATTTCCAGCAGCTTCAACAGTCCAAATTCGATCTGAACCTCGTCTGAAGCTCATCCGAACTATCCGGGACCTCGTTCGAATTTACCAATAAGTCCTGTAATATAACAAGGACCTACTCGGGCTTTCAAATTGCATCAAACAATACCAGAATTACAAATCGCACCTCAAATCAAATTATGAGTTTTCAAATCTTCCAACTTCTATAATTTGCGCCCAAACATATCAAATAAATCCGGAATGACTTCAAATTTTACACGCGAGTCATAAATGACGTAATGGAATTGTTTCAATTTCTGAAATCGAAATCCGTCCTCGTTATCAAAAATTCAACCTTCGGTCGAACTTTCCAAAAATCTTCTATTTCCAACTTTCGCCAAAATACGTCGAATTGTCCTACGAACTTCCAAATTTAAATCTGGACACACGCCTAAGTCCGAAATCACCATACGAAGCTATTGACATCATCAAAATTCCATTCCGGAACTGTTTGCTCAAAAGTCAACTCTCCGGTCAATTCTTTCCATTTAAGCTTCAAAAATGAGAATTGTTCTTTAAATTAAATTCCGATCTTCCGAGAACCAAACTTGACCACTCACGCGAGCCATAATACATATTACGAAGCTGCTCGAGACCTTAAGTTATTGAACGAGGCGTTAATTCTTAAAATGACAAGTTGGGTCGTTACACTGTACCCCTTAGTTTCAATTTTTGTTTCGTGCATAGTTTGACTCGACACTACGTTTAAGAAGCAAATGAAAAATTCTAAAACTTGCGATAATCTATAATATTCTAAAACTTGCGATTTTAAATAGTATGTCAAAACTTTTTTTGTGTGTAACTATAAAAAGGTTATCTCTTAATGAGTTATAATAACATTCAATTTGAAATAATTAATAAGGAAATAGTATCAAACAAAACGGAACGGTGGAATACTAATTTTACATAATATTTTAATTTGAGACATTACTGGTGTCATGTGTAAATAGTTGTAATTAGGGGTGCTTATCGGGCGGATCAGGCGAATAATTACGCTTAATGGTTCGGCTTATCGGTTATCTAATTATAAATGTAATTATTCGCTAGCCATCCAGTAAGACAACGGGCGGATTGGTATCAGATTAAAGATTATAGGGCGGTTATCAAGTAGTTTATCGGTTAAACCAAACCGAATTTTTTTGAAGAATCATTTAATCAATACCAAACAGTTTCAAATCAATACCAAATTTTTAATACCATCTAAGATCTAACAATATTTGTGAATTGAAGAGTCTTCTTCCAAGTTCCAATCTAGTTCATATTCAAGACTATTCATACACGTATGAATCAATCAAACTTTTCGTAAAATTGTTCTTCACAAGAAATCCATATTGTAAAACCAAAAATCCAGAAAATTACGCTTTAATTTGTTAGATGCATGCAAAAAAGGACATAAAACCAGACAATCCAGCTATTACAGACAAAACTAGCGGGCAATTCAACAAATTACTTTCAATAGTACTTTATATACATAGGGGTAAAAGTGTAAATATAAAAATTCTTAACGGGTTAACGGTTTACCCGATAAAAAAATTGAGTAATCCGCCCCCAAATCGGTAAGACGTTTATTATAAAATCTCAATATGTTCACCATCCATTACCCCGATAATCTGATACCAATAAGCCAATAAGCCATCTGTTTGGTTCGGTTAATGATTTCGGTTCGGTTTTGAACAGCCCTAGTTGTAATGGACTAGAAACAAAAATGCAGAACAATTGTTGAAATGTGGATGTTTTATTGATTAATTGGGAAGAGAAATGAATTTTTCTATCAATACTCAAGCGACTATGATGAGCGCAAAACACAATACAAAATTAATATTCGCTAGTCAAAGATAGTATCGTAAAATATCGTCTCCACGGATTTAAATAATGCTCGAGTAAGTTCTGACTTATTTGCTATTCATATTGATCAATAATTGATTTGAAGTGATTACTACTACAATCAATTATAAATTAAGATTACTAATAAGTAGACTTGATCACAGAGAACGAGAGTTGAACTAAAACGGTTTGTAAACTATATGAGAAATAAGGGTTGCGACATGATAGGGGTTGGATAGCTATTCGGGATCTAACTCTGATTGAGTTCACTTCTAAGGTTCTAATGATTCTCACGAATTCACTCGATAATTAGCTTAAACGTAATGTCATGACTCCTCTTTCAATTAAAGCTGAATTCTACAGAATAAACCAATATGAAGCACTATGAAGATATGCAAGAACATGTTAATGGACTAGTCTTAGGAAAATGTCTCTCGAATATTCTCATAAATTGATTTAATCAACAATTTAGAAAGCTTTCTTGATTACTTAGACGAATCACCAAATTAAACCAACCCAAATAATGCAAAGATAACCATCAAAATATTCTTCTTCCGATTAAATAAACCGGTGAATAAAGTTGAAACATTTCAAAGCTCCAAATGACACCAAATTTTGCAGACAAGTTCTAAATGCCATAACGGACCTATTCCAAGTCCCAAAATCAAATTCCGAGCTCGATAGCTAAAAGTCAACCTACGGTCAAACTTTTTAACTTAAAATTGTCAAATTTCGGTAAATCAACAAAAATCAACCTACAGACTTCCAAAATCAACTCCGGGCATACGCCCAAGTTTGAAATCACTATACGAAGCTATCAGAGTCATAAAAATACAATTCCGGGGTCGTTTTCACAAAAGTCAAAGTTTGGTGAACATTTTTAAATTTAAACTTCTAAGTCAAGAATCAAGGGTCCAAATTAACCAGAAAGCTTTCCAGAACGGAACTAATCAATCTCGCAAGTCATAAAGGCATGTGAAGCAATAAAAGGGGTAACGGGGCGCAATTACACAAAATGACCAATCGGGTCGTTACAAATTCACTTCTAAGGTTCTAATGATTCTCATAAATTCACTTAAAAATTAGCTTAAACGTAAGGTCAAGATTTCTCTTTCGATTAAATTTGAACTCTACAGAATAAATCGATATAAAGCAATGTGAAGATATGCAAGAACATGTTAATGGATTAGTGTTAGGAAATATCTCTCAAATATTCTCCTAAATTGGTTTAATCAACAATTCAGAAAGCTCTCTCGATTACATAGACGGATCATCAAATTAAAATAACCCAAATAATATAAAGATAACCACCAAAATATTTCTCTTTCGATTAAATAAACCAGTGAATAAAGGTGTAACAATTCAAAGCTCCATCAAATCCTATAGTAAACTACTCCATAACAATGAAAAAGTCATCTCAGATAGATTTACGGACATAGGCAATATCAACGTTAATAATTCGATACAAACTCATGTATTGCGCCTATTGTTGGTTGAAATCTTGTGTCTTCTTGCCTTAGTCGCTCATCAAATCTTTAGTAGGTCAAAACCCCTCTCAGAATTGTAATGTTGGTGTATTTATACCATGTAGAAGCGGGTACGGACGAAACTACCCTTTTCAAGTCGAAGTGAAAAATACTCCAGCGAAATTGCACAAGCGTGGCGCAACATGCGCTGCACCAGTGGAGAAGTTCAGAGAGCAGATTTTTGTCAGGCATGCTTCATTGCAATGACGCCCTGCGCCTCACAATGTCCTATGCGGCGCGGTAGTGCAAAACTCTCATAGTGAAATTGTCTTCACACTTTATGATATCCAGACTTGGTCCTCCACCGTCAAACGCGATTCCGGTTTAATTTTTTGGGCTTTTACTCAGACTTAAAAACTCTAAATTATTCAATTTAGCTCCAGAATATCTTCTCAAAATACGTAATAAGTGTAAATTATCATCATTTAAGCTCAAACACGAATAAAGTGCAATAATTAGAGTACAAAATACAACTAAAATACGGGTTTCTAACCTATGATTAGACTACTTAAGTAAGCATTCACTTCAATGTAGTTTGAGCCTGGGTCAGATTCTCCTTTAGTAACTGCATCGTATAGTATGTCGTTGTCGAATCATGTCTTCAAGTTCTGGTAATGCTTGCAGATATTTGTGGGTTCAGCAGAAAGTTGGAGAAGAGTATAATCAATCATACAGGGCTCGAAAAGGAGTACATTGTAGAGAAGTATGATGGTTGGTATTATACCACCACTCGCCAAGGGCAGCTACTTTGCGCAATTCTTAGGTCTCTAGAAAGGTCATAGCTCTCATATATGTTTCAAAACATCTATTCAGCCTTTTAGGTTGATGTACTAGGGTTTAGTGTGGTTCCCAACCCTTTGAACAAGGACTTGCCATAAAATACTTGTAATCATAATGTCTCTGTCAGTCATTATTGATTGGCAACCCATGCAACTCGTATATTTCTTTCAAGAAATATATACTCACTGCAATACAAGGGTGAGAGACAACAATGGAATAGGCATATTAATTAGTGAATCTATCCACCATAACTCATATACAATCCGCAGGTTGTGACGTGGGCAATCCTTCTATGAAACTCATAGCAATAACTTGCCAAGCTTGAGAAGCTATCTGTAAGAGCTGTTGTAAATCAGGATAAGGAATTGCTTCACTCTTAGTCTTCTAACAAACTTCACATTCTGACACACGCTTGCATATGACCCTCATTTTGGGCCAATAGAATGACGGTTGGACCATTCTATCACAAACAACCTTGGTAAAATCAGCTAAAGCTAGCACAGGTACTCTTCTCATGGCCTCCTTGAGCTTAATGAGACCTATGTAGTGGAAAGCCCCTTCCTTTACTAATTCAGTGTGTAATTTGCTTATCAATCCCTAATATTTGGTAAACCTTATGTAGTAACCAGTGAGTCTCAAGAAATTCTTAAGATCTTATATTTTTTAGGAACAGGCCATGAAACCTTTGCTCCAATTGTTGGTCCATCAGTAGCTACGCCTGCACCAGAAATTATATGATCTAGGCACCCCATTTCCTTTGACAGAAAGAGTACTTGGACCTTTTGGCATGCAACCTTTCCTTCATAAATAGTTCCAATACTACCTCTATATGATGCAAGTTCTTCCCCAATAGAAGGCTTATACATCAAAATGTCATGAAAGAAAACTAGCACAAATTTATTCGACTGATTTTTGAAAACATGTTCATTAATCTTTGAAATGTAGCTTGAGCATTAGTTAATCCAAAGGCACCTTGAAGCCATAATGTCCTTAGTCGTCCTGAAGCTGGTCTTATAGTTGCCTTCTCTCATATTGATTTGATGATAACTAGCTCTAAGGTCCAGCTTAGAATAGATAGAAGACCCTGATAATATTGTATGGGATACTTGTCTTTCACAATTATCTTGTTCAATTCTCTATAGTTAATATAGAACCTCCATTTTCTATCTTTTTTCTTTACTGGAATTACGAGAGATGAGTAAGGAGAATGATTGGCTTGAATAATCTCGTAATGCAAACTGTTGGTGATACAACAGCAAACAAACATGTTGGTGAGATAGTGAGATTATCCTTGTGTACTTTAATCTAAGCCACGGTGGAATTATTTGGTAGGACTGGAATTTTGTAATACTTTTCCACAGCTTCCTAGAGATCCAAAGCATCCAAATACGTATCCAATTATACTTCCCATATTTCATAGTTATCTCCATCAAAGATCGGCAAAGCAATTAGTGAGAAACTCACTTCAGCATCCATAATATCTCCAACTTGATCACAAATTGCGTAA
Source organism: Nicotiana otophora (assembly GCA_000715115.1). NCBI lineage: Eukaryota > Viridiplantae > Streptophyta > Magnoliopsida > Solanales > Solanaceae > Nicotiana > Nicotiana otophora. The sequence goes on along the minus strand of AWOL01S0080002.1, from coordinate 5,515 downwards.
GAAGAAAGCTTTGATACCAATTATAAGTTTAAACGCGTAAATGACAGCATAACACAATGAAGACAAGGTTTTTACTTTATGACACAAAAGAGCCAGGGGAATAGGAAGAACTAAATTGAGAAGATGACATAGAGAAGAAAATATGCAGAGAGTTCTATTAATTCTGAAGAAAGGTCGATACTTAAAAATATTATGAAAATAATTGAAATAAATCATGGTACTACTTTCAAGTCATGGAACTGACCATGGTAACTACCTCCTAATAAAATTGAAAATACAAACTACATGAAAGTACATAATGATATTGAGTCCTAAAGCAAAGAACTAACACTCATCCTTATAATAGGAGCTATAAATTCCAAGTCGTCGCCTTAGGAACTCGAACTTGCTGACAGGAAGGGATTTTGTAAATACATCTGCTAGTTGGTCTTTCAGATTTGCAGTTAACAAGAATCACTTCTCCTTATTTTCTTTTTGCATATCACTTAAGAAAAAGAGCTTAATTTTAAAAGTGTTTAGTCTTCCCGTGGAACACCGGATTATGCAAAATAGCTATTGCAGCTTGATTATCAACATGAATCTCAGTATTAACTTTTTGATCCTTATGAATATCACAAAAAGAAAAAATCTCAGTCGGCTTTTACTACAGTTGTTGTTGCAATGAGCTCATCCTCTGCATTGGATTGTGCCACAGTATACTGCTTCTTAAAACACCAAGAAAAAATCTCTGATCCTAGCTGAAGCAATATTTGGATGTACTCTTCATATTGTCAACGAATCCATCCCAATCATTGTATGAGATTCCATAAAACTTGAGATTCTAACACTTCTTAAATTTGACTCTATAATGGACAATACCTTTAATGTATCTTATAATTCTTTTTTATTCTTTCACATTCATTTTTGTAACACAATGCATAAATCAAGACGAAAGACTTACAACAAATAAAATATTCGGCCTTGTAGCAGTGAGATACATCAATTATCTAACCAAGCTTCTAAAATATCCTTCATCAACTTTATCAGTTCAATCCTCTTTGCTTAATATGTTCTTCGGATTAATAGGTTTACTTGTTGCCTTGCAATTCTTCATGTGGAATTTTTAAGTATCTTCCTTGCAAACTTCTTCTGTCAAATAAAAATTTCATCAAATCCTTGCTTGATTTCTTCTAAGCAGACATACGTTTTCTTCTTATCCTTGCTGAATGAAACCATCCGCCTGCTCTATATAAATTTCTTCCTGCAGCATACCATTTAAAAATATTGATTTAACAACAAGTTGAAACACCTTCCAGCTTTTTTGTGTTGCTATTGCTAAAAACGGTGTAATGGTACCCCCCAATAGGGCTATTGGAGCAAAGGTATCTGAGTAACAAAACACAAAAAATATGGGCATATCCCTTCACAACAAGCCTAGCCTTGTGTTTGTTGATAGAACTATCAAAATTAAGCTTGGTACATTGAACTACATAGTTTACATGGTTCTCAACACGTTCCTTCTGTTGCGGAAGCCAAATGTATATAGTGTGAATGAGTCACAACTACTATACCAAAATAGATGACAACCACTAAATAATAAACAAGACAATAAAAGAACACCAGAATTTACGAGGTTCGGCCAATTTTGCCTACTTCCTCGGACACAATCAATATTTTATTCCACTCCAAAATTACAAGTGAAATAATACTAAAGAGAGAAGATACAAATACCTTAAGAAGATAAAAAAGACAAATGAGAGGTGTGTATAAATCCTAAACATTAGGCCTCTTTTTATAGGGTAAAATTCCCATTCAAAATTGTCATCCACTGATGTGAGACTTTTGACAATTTTAACAAATCTCCACCTTGGCAAAATCCCACATCTTCAATTTTCTCTCAATAACAAATGTTGGTTGTGTCTTCATCTTCAATCTTTAGTGTTCAACAGTGTTGATCAAATCCAAACAATGTTGAAACTTGACCGCAGTCACCACTTTTGTCAGCATATCAGCAGGGTTCTCCGTAGTATGAATTTTCTTCACCGTGACTCCACCTTCTTCTATGATTTCTCGTACGAAATGATACCGAACATCAATGTGCTTCGTCCTTGCATGATAAACTTGGTTCTTCGCTAATTGAATAGCACTTTGACTATCACAAAAAATTGTAATATTTTTTTGTTCAATACCAAGCTCCTTTAGCAACCCCTGAAGCCAAATTGCCTCCTTCACAGCCTCTGTAATAGCCATGTACTCTGCCTCTGTTGTAGACAAAGCAACTGTTGACTGCAAAGTAGACTTCCAACTAACTGGTGCCTTTGCAAAAGTAAACACATAACCAGTAGTTGACCTTCGTTTGTCCAGATCACCCGCAAAATCTGAGTCACAATATCCAACTACAGACCGATTGCCTTCCTGCTCAAAAACTAACCCAACATCTACAGTACTATGAATATACCGTAGAATCCATTTCACAGCTTGCCAATGCTCCTTTCCTGGATTATGCATATATCTGCTAATAACTCCAACGGCTTGTGAAATGTCAGGTCTCGTACAAACCATTGCATACATCAAGCTACCAACAACATTTGCGTATGGTACCCTTGACATATACTCCTGTTCAGTTTCATCC
>AWOL01S0079972.1:0-17982 GCA_000715115.1 Nicotiana otophora | reverse complement strand
GGCATGCCTGTAAGCCCCCGTAAAATTTAGCAAAGGAATTTAAGGTTTCTGTCACGACACAAATCAATGGGCCGCGACGGGCACTCGGTGCATTACTCAACCGAGTGNAATGAGAGACTATCCAGATGTATTTCCGGTAGATCTTCCGGGCATGCCTGTAAGCCCCCGTAAAATTTAGCAAAGGAATTTAAGGTTTCTGTCACGACACAAATCAATGGGCCGCGACGGGCACTCGGTGCATTACTCAACCGAGTGCCAATGTAATAGATACTCAAAACATAGGTAAATAAACCAGAAAGGCTGTCATGAGATAACTAGAATAAAGCATGAGGGAATACTCGATATAGGATGACCCAACATGATATACCGACTTATACATATGCCGTACGAGCCTATAACGCCGACACAATCCTTTATATACTCAAAACATAGGCCGTCAAGGCCATACAAGTATCCATATACATGACACCTGCCTACAAGACTCTAAAAGTAGATAAATACCATAAAGGTCGGGACAGGGCCCCGCCATACCAATTAATGCATGTCCAAATTATACTGACCAAATATGCAACTTCGGAACAAATGGAGCGCACCAACACCTTTTCCTGAGCTGATAGACTACTTGGAGGACTCTCAGCCTGTCTATCGGAACCTGCGGCATGAAACACAATGTTCCCAGGCAAAAGGGATGTCAGAACAAATAAAGTATCAAGTATGTAATGCAGGAAAAGTCGTATACCATAGAAATGAAAGAAACACAGAGTAAAGGACTCAGCCTGTAAGTCTGAATAGTTCTGTAAATCATGAAACACTTATAATGTCATGCATATGTGTATAAATGTCATATCATTCATAACTATATGCGTACATAACATCATCAAGCCTTTGAGGGCATCCCATCATATCATCTCGGCCACTATAAGCGAAATCATCAACGTATACCAGCTGATCAGCTGGTGCTACGTATATAACGTCGTAACCTTTCCCCATATCCCATATACATATAATATATGCGTATATAAATCCATTTGGTCATGGGTCAATGTACATGTCTAAATGAATGAATGAATAAGAAGTAAGTTAATAATNAATTCATAAGAAGTAAGTTAATAAGATTTCTCGAAATGTCATAAGATCAATATGCCTTCGGATAAACTTTATCAACTACGTATTTTTCTGATACCCATGAACAGAAGATATAATAATAAGACACCTAGTGCTTATATGAATGGAGATATTTATGAAAATTGTGCATTTTCTCATTTTGTTTATATCATATTTATCATGCCAAAAGGAAAGAAGGGACAACCTTAACATGCCAGAGCCGATTCTCTTGACAATCCCTCTAACACACGTCAGTCGCGATAAAACACGTAGCGGTGAGATCGAAGTAGAGGAAACTCCGTATGATATTCTTGAGAAAGGTTGTATCGTACTCCCTTAGAATCGCAATCTCACACTGCTATAGTATTATGCAGTTTCATACAAACTCTTGTTTGAGATTTAACCCGTTGCTTAGAAACTTAAGCATCTCACTTAACAATGTAGGGAAAATCTCTTATAATTGTAGGTTCATAAGAACTTTTGGTTAAGCTATAAATATTTCCCTTTAATGATATATGTAGTTGTCTTTATCATAGGTGTGGGCCTCACTTTATGGATTACTTCTGCCAAAGAATCCCCTAAATATGCCACCTAATTACCTAAAGCAAGAGTCACTATTTAGATTGACTAAGAATGTAACTTGGCCACGTTGGGAGGCCCTTTAGGCTTATCCACAATTTCTTAATTAGCTTGTTAATCTCCCACTAAATCAATAATTAACCAACTACCCACATAATTAAGAATTATCTCAAATTTCTTAAAATACTAATCACTTTTAACACACTTTATATAATTTACTATCATGGTAATGTGGTATAGTACTAGTCCATAGATACGGGGTATTATATCTTGGACCGTATTTTATCTCAAAATGTCAAACTACGACGAAACTCATTTTCTTTGATTCGCTTCTCTCACCTTCACCAATTTACTTATCACTTGTTTGAAATATCATAATACTTACAACCGCAAAATAATCTTGTCCTTAAACTGATATCACTTTTCTTATGACAAATCCAACCTACAATACTACGGGGTGTAACATCGTCGTAATACTGTGGAGTGTAACATCAACGTAATACTGTGAGGTGTAACATAATTCCCCCCTCTAGAACATTTGTCTTTGAATGTTGACTGATGCACTTATAATTTTCATAACCTATGTCTTCCGAATACTTTAGTACTCTCCTTTCAATCTAGGCAACTGTTCTGTGAATAAATCCAAAGGCCAGGGAATTCCCCCCTTTAGGCCTCTTTGTCACACCACGACTTGTGGTCGAAATTCTTCCAGTCTCGTAACTATTGCTACCTTCTATCATGCAGTCTGTACAAATTTGCCCTTGTATGTGCACCTATGCGACTTTCTCTCCTTTTTCCTAGATCTTTTAGCTAATCGCTAGGCCTCACTTTGTGAACATATATAGAATTATGACAAGCTATCCCTCTGGGCATCTATATGTGTACTGAAATTCTTCGCTCGGTACTTTGTCGAACTTACGACTATTGCTATATTTTGTTTCATAGCATTGGTTATCAGTTTTAGGGCTTTACTACATCTAGGTAGTCATACTATACCCTAACTTTTACTTGGATTTATTATTACCGAGGTCTAATACCCAAGTCCAGGTTACTCTCTCGTTGCTTATCATATATGTATAAATCTAAGTCTTTCAATGCTTCCTTATTAATGTCCATCTAAATAATGGCATCCTTATCTCCTCTCATACATTGGAACTTTATCCATCTATCGTTGATTCACCTTGATATTGATCCATAATCTACCACTCATAACTTGAAACCTTTTACGTAATGCATTGTTACTAGGGCTTACATCTCGTCGGGGAATATCTGAAGTGACTTTCCTAATCCACCTAGGGGCGATACTATACTTCAATAACCATATTCATAGCATCCCAGTGTGATTCATCTTATGGGGGGGGGTATTCTAATCCCGTGCTATCCATGAAATCCATTTTTTTCTTCAAATCATTACTCAATCGAAGGCTCAAATGTCATCCTTTCTCTATCACAATTACACCCTTATTCTACTACCAGGGCAGCATTCCATCTCTTCTAAATTCTATTAGTCTTAGACTCCTTTGAGTTCATTCAGGCTATACTGAGCTTTCTATAACTTACACAAACCATCAACTCTCTTATTTTCGTGGGCTTAATCCCGAGGACTTATCCATTCTCGTCACCTTCTCATTCGCTTTTCCTTATCCTTACTAATGTCTTCCTAAAACCTTGTTGCTCTACCATACTTTAGCTTGCGACCTACACATATCTATTTATACTACTCGCAACCTTCCTTCAACTTGCTTGCACCATAGATTTACTTATGTTACTCTGGAACATCAAGCAAGACATCACATCGTCTCTAATTCTTCTTTACTCACTTAACTTAACCTCTCGATACCTAGAAAACATAGGCTGGAAGATATGCCACTAATGACACCACTATCATTACTGGATACTGAATCCGGGCACTTCTAGCCCTCTATCTAAAGTATGGATTATTCACAACCTTCTGTACCTGAGTATCTCGTACGTTGTTCACCTTTACCTTATTTACATTTAAATCTCACATCTTATCTTCTATATCTTTCATAATCCCCCCTTCCACATAGGTATAATTCACATCAACAACTTGAAGCTCTACTATAATACTTGCACCTCTGGTGCATACACAATCCGGTAGGAGCTTCAAGTTGACTTCTTATGAGGCTGGTACTATTTTAACTGGCTTTAACTTAGTTCCCACGCATGCCGAAATTTTTGTGGAACTCATATAATCTCGAATAATACCTTTTGTTTCACTTCTCGCTCATTAGCCACGATATGTGCCACTTTCTTTTGGAGTGCATACAATGTTGTAGTGAGACTGTTGTTACAAGACCATTTCTTCTTCAAGTTACTATGCTTAGGTTGAAGCCTTCTTACTTATTTCCTTAGCTAATCTTTTTTTGTAGTACTTAGGGAGGACCCTCTGACTCTTGTAAAGCTGCGAGTTTATCACATCGTATACTCGATGGATTTTTTTTGATGTTCTTCCTCACCTATAATTGTCCGTAGTTACTTACCTCCACGCCCTTGTGCTTGCAAGGTTGCTTCTGAGCTGATATTTTGATTGTCTTCCCAGTGGGACTCTCTTGTATTTCTGTAACACTCATACGCTTCCTTTAATCATCCCAACTCCTATCCGAATATATCTCAATGATTACAATGTCATAACTGCGAGGCTGAATTCACTATATTGAGTTTTACTATGTTTATCTTACACAATATGCTAATTTGTCTGTAACCTCTTATCCAGCCATAACTAGACTCTTACATAATCAACTGCTAACTATTCGTCAATCCATTCTCATATCTATATTTCTCGTAATCTCTATTGGGTTAGTTCTTTGTCTAAACATGCCTATCACACCGGCTCCTTATATATCAACAGTTCATTTGCACTTATTTATCAATAACATCTGGGCGAGTACCCTACTGCCTCTCCCTGTCATCGTGATTGCGTAATGTTTTGGAGTTGTAACTTATGTGGGATTGAAATAAGTGCAATCTCATCCCTTTCTCATTCTTATCTCATTCTTACTTTACTATTCCATAGTTTCCTGAACCACTTTACTCTGACTTAATGCCACATCACTCCATATTCCCCATTTTAGGGGAGTACTAATATTTAGTGCAACGACAATCTACCTATAGATGTTTTACCTCATCATCTTTGGCGTCTTTTCACATCATCGATGATCCTTACTTGCCTTGCAGTAATCTTTCTGTACCAAGGATAACAAAATTCCTCACTTCAAGAGGGTTACACCTAGTGTAAGTGGAACACATAGTCCCTTAAGCTTAACTTTGCTCACATTACTTGCTTTAGGGAAGCGTCTTCCTGAATGACCTTTAAAGTTTATTCTTCTGTCGTCCATTCTATTATCGCCAGAACGCAATCTCTGAAATTCTCATGATGCCGACTCTTATCAAATCACTCAGTCCTAATTCATGTTTAGTTTATCTTGTTCACTATCCCATATTGATTTCTATTACTCTAGGGTCAAACTTTTCCTTCTGGTAGTCGTATTGGAGTCACAAACTTATTTCTCGAAATGAAGATATGACTATATGGTCTATACTCATTTGTTGTCTTAAGTCCTGTCACCTCTCGTCTTTTCCTTCACTTGACTATAGACTATGCAATACTGTCATTCTTTTTATCTATCGTTGTCATCCATGTATCACATCTTACTCAAAATGCTTCATTATCTCTCTTCTTATTTCCCTCCTAATATTTCTGTCTATCACTTTATTTTGAAAACTTCAACAGGACATTCCTTTTCTTTTAGCTCCGCTTGCTCCATCCACTGGCTCTTCGGGTTGCCTAATATCCTCTCTCTACTAGGGACGGGAGCCACACTAAGGTAATATTTATCCCTTCCAAGCTTCCAGTGCCTATATTTGTATTTGTTTTTTTTTTGAACATTCTAGTATTCATATCTAGCTATACTATTCTATAGTGCACTATCTGGGTCTCTCACAAGGAGATATATTAGCATATTTATGATATCCTTCGTAAATATCAACTAACGCAAGCAATCCATCGACCATTTTGGGTTACTCTAACCCCTGCCAGATCCTCATATCCCATCCTTCTCTTAAACTATATCTATTAGCTCCCATAGGGCATAACTGAGATAGGTGTGGCCAATAGTATATATCTCTGTTATTGTTGAAAGTAACTCATAATGCTTATATTTCTCTGCTTGAATTATAAATACTGATAATCTTAACTAACTGGGTACCTCGTACCCTTCTTCACCTTGCTTCTTTTACTTGTTGCAACTTTTATCTTCCTTCTGATTCTCTTATTTCATTTTACCATATGGGTGGATAGATATTCATACCTTAGGGCTCCTTATCAAGAAGCTTACACGTCTCAGTGCACACATGATCTACTGAAGACCTCACATTTACTCATCATAAGCATGATGCAAAATCGAGTTCCTCTGACTAAACGCTTCTGTAGTCATGTTCAATCGCTTACCAACTGTCTTTGTGGATGTAGGTATCGTTGTATTACGAATAAAATAGAATTTAGGAGTTTGAATTCTTACAAGTGAGCTCTACCACATGATCTAGAGTAAGAAGAAAGAGTGATAGTCCTAAATGCCTTGTAGTCTCCTGCTTATAAGTGTGGTGGACAACACACCCATAAATAAGACACTACTAGACACGGCTTGTAGACTCCCTAGGATAGAACTACTCTGATACAACTTTTGTCACGACCCAAACCAATGGGCTGCGACGGTCACCCGGTGCCATACTCAACCGAGTACCAACGTAACATATCTTTCATATCATACTATCATAGGTAAATGAACCAGAAAGGCCATCAGGAGATAATTAGAATAACGCATTAGGGAATACTCTACATAGGATGACCCAATATGATATACAGACTTATATATATGATGTACGAGCCTATAAGGCGCAAGACATTTATATACTCAACACATAGGTCGACAAGGCCATATAAGTATCCATACACATGACATCTGTCTACAAGCCTCTAAGAGTAGATAAATACCATAAAGGTCGAGACAGGGCCTCGCCATACCAATCAATACATGTACAAATCATATTGATTAAATAAGCAACTCCGAGCGAATGGAGTGCACCAACACCTTTCGCTGAGCTGATAGCCTACTTAGAGGACACTCAACCTGTCTATCCGGACCTGCGGGCATGAAATGCAGCGTCCCCAGGCAAAAGGGATGTCAGTACAAATAAAGTACCGAGTATGGAAGGGAGGAAAATCCGTATACAATCGACATGAAAGAAACATAGAGTAAAGGACTCAACCTATAAGTCTGAATAGCTCTGTGAATTATGAAACATTTATAATGTCATGCATGTGTATAAATGTCATAACACGTATAGGTATATTCATACATAACATCATCAAGCCTCTGAGGGCATCCCATCATATCATCTTGGATACTGTGGGCGAAATCATCACGTATACTAGCTGATCAGGTGGTGTTGCATATATAATGTCGTAACCTTTCCCCATATCCAATATATATATATAATATACATGTATATAACGCCATCTGGTCATGGGTCAATGCACATGTATTGTAAGGCCCCATTAAACGTTTTCTAATGATTTAATATTTTATAGTACGCCAATGGTATTTGGGAATAACGTGTTAGAGTATTAAAGGAGACCCATGGGATAGAACTACATTATTTCGAAATGAAAAGTATATGTTTAAGGTGTGTTGAAACATACTAAAGAGTTTTATGAATGGAAAGAATTCATGTGGAACAAGTAGGATACATTAAGTGGAAAGGATGTCTCAATTCGCACAAGATCCTACTACAAACACATCCTGCTACCAAACTATAACGATTTATGAGGTTATCTACCAATCAAATTAAAGCTCATTGATTCTAGTTTCTAACGCTTCAAAACCGTTTGTCATTTCGACATTGCTACAAGACGTTATCTTTAAATACACAAAGGCTGGCCTGTAACTCGTGAGGCCAGGTCTGTAGCATGCTAGACCAGGCTATATCACTCGTAAGGCCAGGTTTGTAGCATGCTAGACCAGGCTATATCCCTTGCTAGGCCAGGTCTGTAGCTCACTATAGAGCTTGCGAGGCCAGGTTTGTAGCTCGCTACAGAGCTCGCGACGCCAGGTCTGTAGTCAGATCCAGAATTCTGGAGTATCCATTTTCCTATGTTTTAAACCCAACCCTATTCCGTTAAAACATCTACCTTGGACCATTTTGAACACATTTTCTAATATTTTGAGAGTGTGAGAGAGAGAGAGTCCTAGAGGGAGAAGTGAATATTCATCAAAATTGCTCTTCAACTCTCACTTAAAACCTTGAAGATTATCAAGAGAGGCACCTAGGTCTTATTCCTAAGAGGTAAGATTCTACACCCTAACCCTCAATTTCGAATTCTATCTAGAATTGGGTAATTAACAAGATAATATTTGGGCATGAGTGTTGTGTATTTTACATGCATGTGTTATCAAAGGGTGTAGGAAGATTGTGAGCTAAAAATGGTAGAGAATGGGTTGGAGAAAGATGTAACTTTTCAAAAAGGGGTCTTAAAACATTGATGCACACCTAGTGTTTGATAATATGCTCAGATGAGCTAAAACCATGTTCAGCTTCCTAATCTTGGTCCAACTTGTTATATTTCTAAATACATCGAAGTTGCTAAGAAGTCCGGATCATTTTAGAGTTTGAGAAGCTCGACTGAGGTATGTATGGCTAAACCCCCTTCTTCCTAGAATCGAATCCCACGGTGTTCGTGTAATTGAAGTAAGACCTTGATCATTGTTGAATTGCTTATTCCTATTGTAGTTGTGTTGAAGGATATATGTTCAATATTTATTCTAAATGCTTCATCATGTCACCTTTCCATTTAAGGATATGTTCAAAATGTGGAATATGTGTTAGAAATGTTAAGACATCATGTCAAGATCGAAATAAGGGTTGTTATGCCAAATTGTATGAAAAGCCTCTATGTGCCTAAGATTCCCAAATTGTAGTGTTATGTGACTTAATGTCTTGAACGGGAAGCCTTATTGTTGTTGATAATGATTATGATAATGATATTTGAATGTGGAAAAAGGGGACTGGAATTATGAAATACGACCAAGTGCCAAGAATGATTTGAGATAATTGAAATTGTGGTTATGGTTGATGTCTCAAGTGATATGGCCTAGCCGATCGGGCCGTGATTGGACGCCATGCCGCATACATGGTGGTAACTGTGCTGGAAATGATAATCGAAATTGTGGATATGGTTGATGTCTCAAATGAGATGACCTAGCCTATCGGGTCGAGATCGAACTCCGTGTAAGAACATGGTGGTATTGTGGATTGTGGCATATGGAACTAAAGATTACCCAACCTAATAAGATGGAAATTTACTTGAGAACTTATTAAACTCATGTCTGCTTAAATGAATGAAATGCATAAGAAGTAAGTTAATAAGATTTCTCGGAATTTCATAAGATCAATATGCCTTCAGATAAACTTTATTAACTATGTATATTTCTAAGACCCATGAACAGAATATATAATAATATGACACATGGAAATTCAAGAACATAGGCACCCATAGTGCTTCTATTAATAGAGACATTTGTGAAAGTTGTGCATTTGCTCGTTTCATTTATATCATATGGACCATGCCAAAAGAAAAGAAGGGATAGCCTTAACATACCAGAGCCAATTCTCTTGACAATCCCTCTAACACACATCAATCGTGACAAAACACGTAGCGGTGGGATCGAAGTAGGGGAAAATCCGTATGATATTTTGGAGAAAGATTGTATCGTACTCCGTTAGAATCCCAATCTCACACTGCTATAGAATTATGCAATTTGATATAAACTCTTGTATGAGATTTTACTCGTTTCTTAGCAACTTAAGCATATCACTTAACAATGTAGGGAAAATCTCTTATAATTGTGGGTTCATAAGAACTTTTGGTAAGCTATAAACATTTTCCTTTAACGATATATGTAGGTGTCTCTATCATGCATGAAGTGTCGTAAGACACAGTATATATCCCTGATCCAAAGGGCAACACTAACATAAACGTTGTAGTCAATGTAGTCTTGAGCTACTGAAAGCTCGCCTTGCAATCATCAGACCATCTGAACGGAGCACCCTTCTAGGTCAATCTAGTCAAATGAGCTACAATAGATGACAAGACATCCACAAACTAACGATAATAACCTACTAACCCCAAGAAAATTGTAATCTTGGTCGCTAACCACAAACCAACGATAATAACCTGAATCTTCCTAGGAACGACCTTAATACTCTCACTAGATACAACATACTCCAATAAAGCCACAAAATCAAACCATAACTCGCACTTGGAGAACTTAGTATATAGCTTGTGTTCCCGCAAGGTCTAAAGCACTAACCTTAAATGATTCTCGTGCTCCTCCATACTATGCGAGTAGATAAATATGTCATTAATGAAGACGAAGGCAAAAGAGTCAAGATATGGTCTGAACACCTGATTCATCAAATCCATAAACGACGTTGGGGCATTAGTTAAGACAAAGGACATCACTAAAAATTTCATGGTGCCCATATCTAGTCAAGAAAGCCATCTTCGGAATATCCGAAGCACGAATCTCCAGCTGATGATACCCTGATCTCAAATAGATCTTCTAGGACACTCTAGCACCCTATAGCTGATCAAATAAATAATCAATGTGTGCAAATATGTTTTTATTATAGATGGTGACTTTGTTCAACTTGCGGTAATCCAATGCACATCCGAATACTCTCATCTGTCCTCTTAACAAATAACACAGGTATGACCTAAGGCGACACTCTTGCCTAGATGAACCCTTTCTCGAGAAATTCTCAAAGCTTCTCTTTTAACTGCTTCAACTCCTTTGGAGCGATGTGGTAAGGCAAAGTAGATATAGGTTGGGTGCCTGGCACCAAATCAATGTTGAAATCCATATCTCAATCCGGCGGCATACCTGGTAGATCAACAAGAAATACATCGGAAAACGCTCGTACCATCAGCACTGAATCTATCACGGGAGTCTCTGTAGTAGTATCCCGAACAAAGGCCAAATTGGCCAAACAACCCTTCTCGGCCATATATCGAGCCTTCAAGAAAGAAATAACCCAACTAGAAGTGCCAACAAATGAACCCCTCCACTTTAATCTGGGCAACTCATGCATCGCCAAGGTAATATTCTTGGAATGGCAATCAAGAATGGCATGGTAAGGAAACAACTAGTTTGTGCCCAAGATAACCTCGAAAATAACCATATCGACCAAAAGAAGATCTGCTCTGGTCTCATAACCATAGACATTTACTACACATAACGGGTAAACCCGATCCATAATAACAGAATTACCCATTGGAGTGGACATACACAGGACCACCTAAGGACTCATGAGAGAAATCCAGATAAGGAGAAAATAAAGAAGAAACATAGGAATAAGTAGACCTTGGATCAAATAGCACCTGTGATCACTGCATCGGAGGTGACTCCATCTGGCCAGGTTGAGAAAGCATAGTATTCAGTTGGAGCGCCACTTGACTGACCTCCACCTTTAGGGAGACCCCTACCCACCTGCCCTCTACCTTTGGTCGGTCGGGTGGGAGGTGTTAGCTGGTGCGGTAATCATGGGCCGTTGATCCTGCTGCATTGCCTTGCCCTGTAGTCGTGGACAAAACCTCTTCACATGGCCTAACTCTCCACACTTGAAACAACCCTCCGAGTAAAGAACTACTAACCTGAAGTCTTACCCTGATGGCCTGAATACCCACTAGAGAAATGCTGGATAGCTGGCGGATGGTAAGTACTCTCTGGAATAGCACTGAAATAGGGTCGTGCTGGAGCACTCCGAGCAGGTTGTGGTGCTAGATGCATGGGCCTGCTAGACTGGCCCATTATGAACTGACCTCTTCGCCCAAATGGGGCTTGACTGAATCCACTAAAATGTCGAGGTTGCTTATCCCTCGATGCAAACTCTCTGTTGGGGTTACGGATACGCTCGATCCACCGAGCTATATCTACAACCTGATAAAAGAAAGTCTCTATATCTGCTTCACGGGCCATAGAATCCTAAATCTCATGGTGCAGACCAGTAGTAAACCTCTGTAGCCTCTCTATATCCCTCAATAGTTGCATGCCAAAACAAGTCAGTGAGTCTCTCTTTGTAGTCGGTCACAGAACTATGACCCTAACAGAGTCACTCGAACTGACCCCGAAGCTACTCTCTCTCTGAAGGTAGTATGTACTTTTCACATAACTGATGCATAAACTGATCCTATGTCAAGAGAGGTTAACCTACTGGCCTGCAATGGAGGTAAGCCTGCCATCATCTACGGGCCTTGCCCTCAAAATGAAATATGGTGAAGTCCACCCTATTGGACTCCAATAGTCCCATGTTACATACCTTTTCCTTGGAATGATCAATGAAATCCCATGGGTCCTATGACCGCTGATCTTCAAAGATTGGAAGATGAAGCCTAGTCCATCTTTCCAACCACTTCTGCTACTCAACGGTCGCGGCTGGCAACTGGCAACTGGCTAAACCCCGCCTGTAGGTAGTGCACCGTGGGTTTGATATACGGCAGTAGCGTGCCTTGGAGCCTAAGCGGTAGGGGGTCTGTGCTCCCCCTCCTGCCTGAGATATTGCTGGGTCCGCCAGAAATAAACAAGCCTGTGACATAGAATCCATGAACCGCAGCATACCACCCATGACATCATGCAATCCCGGTGAAGTCATGAAATTTGTCAGAGCTGGCTCAGCTGCAGGCACCTCATCCTGCTCCTCATTAACAAGATCCTCCACCGGATCCATTGGTGGTACAACAGGAACAACTCTAGGACTCCCTCGTCCTCTAATAGGAGCGGGGTCCTCGCCCAACCTCTACCTCAACCTCAATCAACGGGGGAATCACCCCCTCTACCGCCGGGTACATCTACCGCGTACGGTTTCACCATCCGTGAGAGAATAATAGAAATATACTTAGCACAATATCTATTGTACGATAGGAGATGAAGAAAGAGTGTTTTCCTAACACACCCTAGCCTCTCGAAGATAAGTACGAACGTCTTTGCACTGTTCCACAAGACTAAATAGGATTGCTCAGCACTCGTGAGACCTATGTGAACCTGAAGCTCTGATACCAAACTACCACCATCAAGAACCTATAATAGGTCATGATGGCACCTAACACCACTGTTAGGCAAGCCTAGACGTGATCCTCCACTTTAATTATTTCTTTTTAATTTCTAAAAGCATAAATTTCCTTAAATACACCGAATAAAAGCTACATATTTGTAGCCGTACATACTTCTTTCTCAAAAACATTAAGTGTGAATAATACATAAACCACAGTGATAGTAATTATAAGTATAATAGTGCATAAACTCTAGAATCCCCCAAAACTCGGTGCCACGGGTTCATGAGCAATTTAGAGAGTATACAAACTACTACCACTATTGTCTGAAGTAAAATAGATAGGAACAATAAACAAGGTAGAAGGAGAATCCGGTGCTGCAGATCACCACTAAGTCTCCGTGGAAGTGTGCCTACGTCCCCGTGTGACCACTGGAAGTACCTATCTTAGTACATGCACATTCAATGCAAAAGTGTAGCGTGAGTACGTAAAATAGCGCGTACCCTGTAATTATCTATTCTAACCTCGAAGAAATCGTGACGAGGGGTCGACTTGACACTTACTAATGGTCAAACAGTAATACAACAAGTAGTAACGAAACACATAAATATTAATAATAAATTTTCAATGTGGATCTATAAAAAATCTTTAAAATGTCACAATCGGCCTTGAAGACACAACTTTACTGTTACTATCGTTTCCCTTTTTCCCGCGAAAGCGGACTTCGACATGTGATAACTCTTTTTAATGGGTATTTAAAGAGAAGAGTCGCCACCCAATGATTTTGAGGTGTTTTAGGGCACCTATTTTCAAATAACTATGTTTTAACTAGTTTGTGTTACCAAAGATCGGGTAAGGGCTCAAATTACCTTAAAGAGAAGGTGTTAGGCACTCATCGAGGTCGACAACTGTGGGTCCCGACCGAAGTTTACACTATGTGGTATTATCGAATCACAATTGTCCTAAGTTATCATATAAGTGTGGGAAGACAAGTAGTTTAAAGGTTCTATTGTGAACATGTGTAAAGAAAATCAGGTCAACAATTAAACTATATAGATAGTCAATACAAGTCTTTAGAGGTTACAAGGTACAACATAATTATTCTATATTCAATGACTAAGTGTGAACAATAAACATGTAAAGGAGAGGGGTGCTAAGTTTTTTAGCATAAAAGATCACCCCGTGTAATACTTTTCAACTCCTTTAGAGTTAGGGTTGCTCATATTATTCAGAGGGAACAGACTATCATCTCCTGCTACCTGATTACTATGTTAAAGTTGTTTCCTTAAAGCGCTCTAATTCAATTCTAAACTGTCTCCTATGCATGCACTACCTGTTCTATGCCTATGGACCAGGAGGCTTTGGACCTACTATTTGGGAGGTTATAGACACTACTTAGGATGCTCAAAATGATAAAACTAAGCGCGCATTCAAAACATAGAGGAATTCACACAAAGTCAATAAATGGCTCAAGCTGGCCTCCACTCGTAAGCGGCAAATTCCACGCAGGTAAACAATTTCAAATTAGAATACGTTAAGTCATTAAGTCCTATAAGCATGGTCCCTATGTGATTATGATTTCCAGTATTGTACATGCACCATTGCAGCTTTAGACTAACTCACTAGAAGATTAAAGGTATTTGTAGGTCCTATAGGTATGATCTCTAATTGTTTTCACAATGAGGTGGTACAAATGTTTGATACCTCAACATTAACACCGTTGATTTTATAAACATACTTCTTAGGCGGGTGACAGTACCCTATAGGCAGGATTTCTAATGATTGACAATCGAATATGATTTTATAATACTTCATCCCTATAGGCATGTCATTTAAGTGTGGCAGAACAACGAAGCAACAAAACAGTCAATTAATTGATTAAAATCCTACAGTCATGATATCTAGGTAAGCACTGCAATAAAAGCACTACAAGCGACCGATTGATTAATTAGTTGAATCCCTATAGACATGTTCTAGTTTAGCGAAGCATGTGTTATGTTGTCTAACTGTGCATAGTAGTAGACATCGAAACAGGTATATCAAACCTGCTTTGAATAGTGTACAAGTATTAGATTGTCACGACCCATAATCCAACTAGTAGTGATGGCACCCAACCCACCCCGCTAGCTAAGCCAATTAACAACTAACCAATTCAAATGAAATTAATAAGACAATTAAATAAAATAAAACATCTGAAACTGATACGTTCCATATGGACAGGTAGTACAAATCATGAGCTTCTAAGATTAGAATTTACAAAGCTAGTGTGAAATAAATACATCATCTATTCAAAATGTACATAAACATATTTCTATGAATCTAAGGCTACCATGAACAAGAGACAGCTACAACCGGAATGTAGCTACGTCTTCGATTCCATCTCCCGTCGATCACAGCAACATCAGCAACCAACATCTGCACGTAAGGTGTAGAAGTGTAGTATGAGTACAACCAACCCCAGGTACTCAATAAGAAACAAACCTAACATTACGTTGAAAGTGTTACATCCCGTACGTTAATATTTTGATGAGTCGTAGTAATCCATATGAGCTTGAATGGATTAAGACCATTCATGAGATTATAGAGTATTTGTGACTATGTTATTGTAAGACCCCGTAAGTTTAATAACCTAGATACCGTTATATACATTTGATTTGGTATTTTGAATGGAATATTCTCGTAAAAAAAACAAGGTTTGAAAAATATGATTTTATATAGTTATTAATATTACTACTTTAGAATATGCTTTAAATTATACACATAATATGAGAAAGTTTATGAGATTTTCTTTATTGTAAAGATAGAAATCATTTTTTCACAAGAAAAGAAGTTTATCTTTTTACTATTTTAAGAATTTAGCATATGAAAATTTATACTCTTTATATGAGATTAGGAAAATTAGAGGTTGAGAAAATATATGTAGTTTTACATGGAGGTTTAAAGAAATAATAGTTTATGCATTGATTTTATATGGTACCATGATTTATTAATATTTTAATAGTAGTACTTTAGGATGAGGACAAGACTATTTTTGAGGTTATAAACATGTATATTATTTATAACAGGTGATAAGTAAATTCGTGAAGGTGAGAGGATAAGCGAATCGAAAAAAGTGAGTTTCCGTCGAAATTTGACAATTTGGGATAAAATACGGTCCAAGCTATAATACCCCATATTTATGGACTAGTACCATACAAGGTACCACATGATCATGATAGTAAGGTGTATGAGGTATGTTAAAAGTGAGTAGTATTTTAAGTAATTTGAGATAATTCTTAATTATGTGGATAAATGGGTAATTAATGAATTTTAGTGGGAGATTAATTAACATTATTGGATAATTAAAGAACCCCAAATGTGGCAGCTCCGCCTTCCCATCAAATGACTCTCAATAAAGAATGAAAGGTGGCACATTTTAAGCAAGCAATGTGACAAAAGTCTTGAAAGGTGGGAACATACCACCAAGGCATTTTCCTTGAGCTTTTATGTGTTAACGAAATTGAGTTGAAAAGTATATTAACAATTATGTTGAGGCTTTGTGCCAGTATTATGGGGACCCACAGAGGGCATATTGCTGTGAATTATTTGTTTTAAATTGAAAATTCATACTGAGTCATATTCCTGTCATTACATATCATATATCAGTCTCTGTTGCTATTTATTAATTCATCGTATCATCATTTTTGGGCTAGTTCCATGACATTCTGAGCCCGAGAGACTAGAGAGATTGGTGACTGAGGGAGGCCGAGGGCTTGATTGTGAGGATATGTTTAGGATCGAGCTGCACGCCGCAGCAGACCATGCTGGCTTTATATATATATATATATATATATATATATATATATATTATTACTATTATATGGATTGAGGGTGCCCGCCTGCAGCAGGCCTTATAGGCTTTATTATAGAACGTGAGTTGGCCATGCGGATCCAGATATTATTATACCGTGCAGCACGTGAGTTGGCCGTGCGGATCCAGATATTATTATAGCAAGTGAGTTGTCCATGCAGCACGTGAGTTGTCCGTGCAGATTATAGTGCTTGGGCTGACGGAGCCCCTCCGGAATCTGTACATACCCCCAGTGAGTGCAGGTACCTACTGAGTGCGAGTGCCGAGTGTTGAGTGACTGGGAGGCTTGAGAGACGGTGAAGTATGACCGAGGGGATGTTTACGAGTGATTTTGAGGTGAGGCCGATGGGCTGTATACGAGTTATTATAAGGTCTGGCCGAGGGGTTGTTTATGATTTTATCACTGAGTTTCATTGCATTGGCATGCACACATAACGTACAGGCATAGAAATGTATTTTCCTCATGTTCTACAGCATCACATCATTCATGATTTCTCACACATTGTGACAGATGGGCATAGTGATGAATCTATGTTTACACGGGTTATCTAGAAGGGAAATGAAACATCTCATTTATTATTAAAAGGATTTTTTGGATAAATTATTGTTTTCAAACTTATTCATATTTTTGGCAACTTCGGTAATTGATTTGGGTTTTCACTGATGTACTTGAAAGGAAAAACTATTACTTTTGAAATCATGATTTAGCTAAGCATTTTATTTCTGAGTTACTTCTTGTATTATTTGTTTTACGTTGTTATAGACTGTTTTGGACTATTGGTTTTGGACCCGACCTTGGTTGAAGCTCGTCAATACATTCAACCTATGGCTAAGTTTGTTACATAATCAGTACATGGGGTCAGTTGTACTAATACTACACTTCTGCACATTGCGTGACGATGTTGGCTGCCGTTGTTGTTGTGCTCGATAGTTGTGGGATTTGAAGATGTACCTATGTTCGTGTTGTAGCTGTCTCTTGTTCATGGTAGCCTTATATTTATAAAAGATCTGTTTATATACTATTCAATCAGACTATGTATTTATTTCATTTGCGCTTTGTAAACTCTATTCTTAGAAGCACATGATTTGTACTACCAGTTCTTGGGGGTTGTAAAAGATTAAGACCTTTATTTACTTAAATTGCTTTAATAATTATTATTAGAATTGGATAGTTGGTAATTGGCTTACCTAACGGGTTGGGTTAGGTGCCATTACGATTAGTTGGTTTTTGGATCGTGACATATCCGCCGTTACGTAATTTCGCAAAAGACGTATGTTATAGGGATTGTCAAGAGAATCGGCTCAGGTATGTTAATGCTAT